>JASDQU010439363.1:57171-74369 GCA_032191745.1 Picea mariana
TCTTTCTTTTTATTTCAATGTCTAACTAGAGGACACTGCCTTGGCATGGTGACCAGAGCTGACAGTGTTACCCACGAGTACTTTCACAGAGATGATAAGGCTGGCTCGTGATGAGACCCCCTTTCCTTTGGCCATGCAACCAAAGTTCACTGCCCTGGCGTGGTAACCAGATAACGACAATCTCATATTGTTAGGTACCTATGAACATAATGGGCTGGCTTGTGATGAGACCCCCCATCCTCTTGTCTAGGTCTTGCTTTGTTATTTTTCTTAGGGTCCCTCTTGTTTC
The DNA here is from genome assembly GCA_032191745.1 of Picea mariana. Classification (NCBI taxonomy): domain Eukaryota; kingdom Viridiplantae; phylum Streptophyta; class Pinopsida; order Pinales; family Pinaceae; genus Picea; species Picea mariana. Next base: position 57,461 of record JASDQU010439363.1, read on the forward strand.
TTATTGAGAGGATTTTTATTGCCTTCTCGGGGATCCCTGGGCGAGGCATCTCTAGGTTTTATTTTTATGGCTTTTATCTCTTACCAGCTTCTTTTACCCCCTGGGCCTTTAGCCTCTTCTTCCCATAGGATAAGGTGTAACCCCATAAATAGTTCATCCTAATGTTCGGACTAGGGGAATGGGATATATGAATGGGAGACAAGATGTAAAAGTGATAATATGGTGGGAGCGGACGATGGCTCTTCAAAATCCCCCCTGGTGGCTAACCAAAACCTATGGATACAAGCTTGCTAGGGCACCCCGTTAATCCCCCAACCATGGTCAAGTGGGTTAGTGTAAGATCCAAACAGTTGTCAAAAATGAAAGGAATCTGATGCATATATCTGAAAGTTAGAATGATCAAACATGACACATACCATGATACCTGGACCAATTACCTCATGGAGCAAGAGTCTTCTCCGATACAAGTCCAAGTCGAAGGTGATGGATGCTGCTGCTGCTGACAGGACAAGTCTGATGAAGAAGAAGAAAGATAGGCCCTCCAGGGCCATGCTCAGGTCAATCCTGCTCTCGGTACTCCATGTCTAGGACCTGTGGGCCTCAAGACATGATCTCCTAGTTATCCCTAGAAATTGGAGATAACAGGTCATATAATGTATGATTGGATTTTGGTGAAGAATACGCAAAGGAGAGTTTCAGTGAGCTCAAAGAAAACCCAAACTAGACCCAACTTATTGATGATCACGAACATCATGAATACATTGCAATATTGAACATATAGGGGTTTAAAGAGATGAGAAACTTAGCAATCATATATGCAAAGGATATCAGGTTATTAAAATTGGCGAAGGAGGTTGGAAATTTTGATGAAATCACATTTATGATTTCGCTGCAAGAATGTCCTTTTTCTGGTAGTGCGCCCATCTTTGGCACAAAATTTTACATTTTAAACCTACAGCTCTGGGTTCTAACATTGGCTCCAACTGGGGATGGTGTCCTCCCCGCAAGACACCAAAGAACAAGGAGACTCATGCCTTATCCATGCAACTTGTATCAAATGTGCAAACCAAACTTCCAGGCAACTGAAAATCAACCATATACTCCAAACCAATATGTATGGAAAACTAAAGAGAAACTATTGCACCAGTGCCTCCATTGGGATTATGGAGTCATTACTTCTGCTAGTCTATTGCAAAGCAATTGCAAATTAAAATGAAATGCTCAGAATGAGCTTATTTATATACAAATACCTTCTCTAACCGACTCAGCTACTTGATCAAGTGACATGAAATAACCAATACAACCATTCAAGCAGATGAATAACTAGCATAATTCTTTGAATATGCTTCGGTAAAGTTAAAAATTGAAAATAGAACGACAACTCAGTATAAACTTGAACTTCATACTCACAGTAGAACAATGGCAGAGAATTTACACTGATGAAATCCTACAAATAGACTGCTATAGGATTTGGGAAAAAATGAAGACCATATTCAAATGGATGATGATCAACAATACATTTATTGGTCTGGTTTTCATAACTGATTTGCTCCTGCATGTTTTTTTTTTTTTTTGAAAGCGCGCTACTTCAAATATAAGTCTTCTCTCAATTCATGGTCAAAATTAGAATATTCTCCATTCTTTAAAACATAAGGCAACAATACCTATTCTAGCATATCAACAAAAAGATCTAATTCACTGCATTCCTTAGAATCTGATTCATAGTTGTCAAAGGTTGAATCTGATTCTTGACTGTTGTCATGAAATTGTTGATTGAAAACTTCAGAAAAAGAAAATGCTACTTGCTGCTCATATAAGTTATCATCATGATCATGATACTCATCATAAATATGTGAATAAAAAACATGTACATCTTGAAAAGAATGATAATCATAATCAACAATAGTCTCTTGATCCTCCTAAATAGCTCTTGATTATCATATGTTTCATTATAATTCAAGACAACAGAGTTTTCATGAACAATATGATGCACCTCTATCTCCTTATCTTGATCATAATCAATAATAGGTTTTGCAAAAGATATCTCTTTAGCTAATTTTGAAATCATGGATTCCTCATGACATGTTTGGCATCCTTCATAACATTCATTACCATGAGTTTTTGAATAAGATAAAGGAGTTGCATCATAAAAATAAGCCTGCTCATTGTTGTTAATAGAACCTTCAATTTTCTCACAACAATCTTTCAAAACAAGTTCAACTGAAAAAATAAACTTACAATGTTTGTGAAAGCATGCATGAAACTCTCTTAGTGAGGAAATACTAGCAACATGTAGAGATCGGTACCATTGTCATGCATCACCATCTAATAAGTACATGAACATTTTCATAAATACATCCGCATGTTGTATATCCAGTTGATCCATGTATTGATGAAAATCGATCAATGTTGTGAAGAATGATAGTGATCATCTCCTATGAACCTTGGAAGGTAGTCTCCCCATTCATCCACAGTAGGAACATTATTTGGAAAACTAGGAACAAATGAGAAGTTGAATGGAGCAAATATTCTAGTTAAAATTCCCTCCATGGCCTTCATCATTTTGAATCAGTGGATTCTTCCTTCATGGAGTCACTAGGTGAATGATCGCAGTCAAGCTCGTGTCTAACTCATGTTCATCATCAAGAGCTAGAACTAATCATGTAGTTATTCCTAGGGAAAGATGTCTTCGTTACTCTCTTCCCCAAAAATGATGCCAAAAGATGTTAGTCCCTAAAGTTGTCCCTGATTGCTAAGGGGCAAGCTAGGGCACCTTAGTTATTGCAATATTTTGTTTTGGTATGAGGATTCAATAGGTTGGATGGGTTGAGGATATGGTAAATATCAACAAATGGATCTCATAAAATTATTAGTATCTCATAGATCATTGGCATTCAACTTAATACTAAGCCAAGCACAAACAGAAGGAAAAGTAGAAAAAGGGGAAGAACAAGTAGGTAAGGTAGCCACATGTTCATAAGAGGATGTTCTGATCTTAAAACATTGTTAAAACACAAAATCATGTACAATAATGAAAAATTACAAGTTGCAAGTGATAAACAAAAGAATATCTACTGCAATCAAATCTGAACTATGTGTGACAATCAATGCATTGCATAAATTATCTTTGTATTCTAGTAAGAAGGATAACATAAAAGGAAGAAGTACATAGTTTAAATCATAAATTAATGATCAATGAGCATAATAATACCTTTGTTGTATCATAAATAGAAAATACACACAGTAAATATGTAACCTCTAGACCCTCTGCTTCGTGCTCTTAGGAAGGGCTTGAACCCAGCTTCCTCTCCCCTTCTATTACATTGCTCATGATGGAATAAATAGAAATACAACATAAGAGTAGTTACAAACAATTTGGGATAAATATCTAAAAATAAAGTAAAATGATTTTGGATAAGTTGCAAGAGATTTGGAATGTTGGGATTGAATCCTTCAAATATGGAGCTTGTATCCAAATCTTGACTTGTGATTTTGACTGCTCAATTCATGCTTTGAATACTGGGATTTTTTTGCATGAAGATGTGAATATTCTATTTAAGGATGTTGGATGAAAAGATCTTAAGTTGATCTTCTTCCTAGAAATATGGGATATGGATAACTGATGATCTAATTTTCTATTGAGATTTGACACTTGTGGACCTTTTCCTTCTCTCATACTATTCAAATGATGGAGTTATTGACCTGTCAAACTCCCTGAATTCTAGAAATTATGATTCAATGGTTGTTCCCCTACCACTTTTCTTGCTCTCTATTTCTTTATCAATCACAATTACCCTATTCTTATTGAAAGTTTTGATAAGAAATGTGATGCACCAACATTAGGGTGCAGTCCCAATCTTGTCTCTGGCATTGCAAAGAGAGTGTTCTCTGTTTCCACTCGAAATTTCCCATGCATGGAAATGCCAACACCTCCTCCCACACATAGTGACAATCATAGTGATTAGAAATAACATATTTAAAATGTCGTCACCATAGAAAGTATTCCAATATTAGGAATGGGTCACTTTGGAGGCGGAACTTACTGTCAAGCCATATGGAGTACCTTGCAAAAAGAAAAAGACTGTGTTTTAATAAATTTGGCACCTTCCCAGTTCGATGCATATATGTATACAGTAAGTTGACACTTGGATGTTTGTTGGAATTTGAGCGCTCCCATCAGCGAACAAAACACTTGGTATTGTCTCTTCACTATTACTGCTCAATGCTCTAGCTGGTGAATATAATTATTTATTCTATTTGCAATGTCTTGGTAATCTTCTCTTCCAAAGAACATTCCATGAAACCCATCCTACGTACATATAAGATAATCTTGAACTTCCAAATGCCCCAAAACATGAATGCTGAGAAAACTATAAAAACATAAAGGATTGTGCATAAACCAACGACTACATTGTTTGTTAGCAAACTCATTTGTAATGAGTCCAAATGTAGTGATGCACCCTCATAGATTCAATATCTATCAAAATTCATATTCTACAATTCTCCAGCAACCAAATAACTCGGCCTCTCATTCTTCAATTGTAGAGAATATCTCTGGAGCTACATCTGGCACCTCTAGACTTCTTACTTATCCCTTGGGCACTCCAGACACCTATGAACTCGACCTTTTTACTTTATCCTATAGTGGGACATATCCCACATGCAACAAGAAATGATTGTAGTTATCATTCATATACACGGGTGTATGCAATTATTTTCGACGCGTTGTGCACTTTGATGACTCGTGGGCATTTGCTTGGCGCGCTATTTGGTGCTTGTTTGTGCACTTTCAATATTTGATGATTATTGCGATTGGTTCATGGTAATAGAAATTGATTTTCTATGGAGTTTGGGATTGGTTAAGAGCCCTACTTTTTTTTGAAAAATATTACCCAAAATTTTATAATTCGATCTAATTAAAATCATTTATGACAAAAAGATTTCAAAATAATAATATTTTAAAAAAAATTTGACTTTGGGTAAAATAAGGTAAAATCATTTTGGAATTTATTCAAATTAAAAAGAATAGTAGGCTAGAACATATGGACATATGGATAGACTTCACTGAATGAAATAATAAGGCTAAGGAAAACTCAGTGAAATTTGTGTGAGAATATCGAATTGGGAATATGATGTATGCTTGGTTTTTGGTGAAGAACATGTAAAGGAGAGTTTAAGTGAACTCAAAGAAAACCCAAACTAGACCCAACTTATTGACGATCATGAAAATCATGAATACATAGCGATATTGACCAGATAGGGGTTTAAAGAGACGAGAAACTTAGCAAGCATTGATGCAAAGGATAATAGGTTATTAAAATTTGCGAAGGAGGTTGGAAATTTTGACGAAATCACATTTATGATTTCGCTGCAAGAATGTCCTTTTTCTGGTAGTCTGGCTATCTTTGGAACAAAATTTAACATTTTAATCTTGCAACTCTAGGTTCTAACACAAAGGAAACTAAGTCAGCTTGGAAGAAACTATTGTTGTTAACTAAACCACTTGAAAAGGAGTCAAAGGATATTGACAATGTGGTCAAATAGGTTAAGAAATTGTTTAACGAAGTTGTAGACCTTAAAAAGATTGTTGGTGAAGGATCATCAAAACCTTGAAATTTTCACCCATTATTTAAGAGACAAGATAACCCACTAAAACCACCACACATGGCCTTCAACTCAGACAACTTCAACAATGATAATTTCTTCTCTTATCACTAGAAAAACCACCTCGAATGAACCTGCCCTCAATGGGTCAACTCCATGACCTTGGTGATAAATCAGTTATTAGATCAGCATAGCTTAAATGAAGAAAGCCCCGCACAAACTCCCACCAGTGTTGTTGATGAATTTGCCCCAGAATCTGCCATGTCTTTTTGGGACTAGTGACCAGAATCAGATGATGAACGTATTGAAGAAGTCTTTATCGAAGACACGCTCGTCATCAAGGTTGTTGCTCAAAGAAATTATAACTTATGCAGCAAAGATACAATACTTAACACTCCTTCCTCCAAAGAAGATAGTATCCCTCTTAGGAAAATTACTCCTCCCCTTAATCCTCCAAAACCAAACGATGCAACCCAAGGGAAAATTAACAACACAGCAAGAAAAATCGTCTCAACAAATAAATATAAACCAAGCACATCTAGTTCAACTGGGAATAACACTAACCTTAACTTAACACCAAACAACGATAAAACAATTGAACAAAAATATGGTCAAATTGTAAACAATCCCAACGTGTGCACCCTTGACTACAATGTGATTGAAGACATGAAGAAAACAAAAGCTAATATTTCTATGTTTGATATCTTCTCCTTAACACAACAACGTGAGCTCTTACGCGATGATTTCAAGCCTCGTGATGTTGATAAAAGAACCATTACTGCTACTCAAAGAATCATTCCTGAAAGTGGTGTACAGGAGATGCACAAAGTAGGACAGTCTAAATGTAGGAAAGACACTCATAGATGGATAATACTCATCGTGTTGTTTCTGATGATATATGGTACACCACGTGGTTCCTCACGGTTAGGGAGATATGGCCTTGTGAAGTTGTAAGCCCCGAAGAGTGGTCAAGAATCCCCTAGTTCGTTACAAGTCAATAAATGAAAGGGTAAAGTGGTTGTAACAAGAAATCTCTAGAAACCCTAAGATTAAAGAAAGAGGTTACTAACTAAAAGTATAAATACACCTCAAGGAGTCTCTCATTAGTATTGTGCACACACACATTGAATATCTATCTTGTGAAATTGTTATGGTTTATTTTTGGTCTTTGGTGAATCCGACAGAAAGTCTGAGGTAGTGGAGAAAGTACGAGGAAAGAGAGAAATTTTCAGAGCTGCAGAGAGCTAGCGTTTCTATAAAACCATAATTTGGCTATCCCTCATGGGTCAGACATAGGGTGTCTCTCAAGTCACTCGCGGGTTGTCTAGGGATCGTCACATGAGACCCCACTAGACATGAGTTCTTAGTCCCGCAAGGCTAAGATAAATTTTTGGATATGCTTGTTCCAGGTCCCTGAAGTCATAAGAACAGTTATAGGTCAACATTACATTGTTTCAGATTAACTACAAAGGTACTGGTATGCTTGTCTACTTGTTTTGAAGGTAATGCTTGGTTATGATATGGTGTATGCTTGAAGCATACTTGGAATGTTGATGAAGGATTGGCACATGATTGAGGTGTATCTTGGCTACATGATTGAGTGAGGTATTATGTTGTATCTAGTTCAACACATGATATGGTGGTTATGGTTTACATATTTGAGATATAATTGAGGTATACTCTTCTTGTTGGTGGCATATACATGAGGGACTTTGTTGGTATATTGAGGGAACCTCTTTGATGATATGGTACATATGGTATGGTATATGGTACAGGTTATTCATATGATTGATTCTCTAGTACATGGTATATGGTTTGATATATGATTGGCCACTCATTGTTGATGTTATGGTATCTTCATTTGGCATGTATTTTGATACATGATTGTTGCATATGTTGGTACACAGTTGATGCATGGTATGGTATCGATTTTTTTGATGTTCAATTACAGGTTGATGTGACAAAGATTGGATTCAGTGACAGTGATAGGTTGGACAGTTTGATGTGATAGTGACAAAGATAGTGATAGTGACAGTGACAATGACAATGGTAGATATTGTATTAGTGACAGTTGGTCTACACTTATATTTCAAGGTGGAAGGATGAGGTAAGGAAAGGTGGTTGTAGCCACCTTCCAATTGGAGCTGAAGAAATCAAGGGATTGTAGCCTCCTTCTGGTTGGAGCCAGGGAATTTAGGGAGCTGGAGCCTGAGAATAGGGGGTTGTAGCCTCCTTCCAGTTGCAGCTGGAAAATTGGGAAGTTGATGCTTCCAATGTGTTGATAAATTGGGTTGGTTTTCATTGATGTCAACCCTTGAAGGTCCAGTAGAAAATTATGGTAGCCCCAGAGGTGTGGTTAAGGAACCTGAAAGTAATTAAGGAATATGGACATGAAGGAAAGTGTAATCGAAGGTAATATTATCATAGATGGATAGTAAACGCCTTGTCGTTTCCGGTGATATGTGGTATGCCATGTGGTTCCTCACGGTTGAGGAGATATGGATTTGTGAAGTTGGAGGACCCTCAAGAATATTCTAGAAGCCCCTAGAATGTCAACAAGAAGTCAATTATTATAGAAGCTCCTAGAAAGTCATCAAGGAGTTTTCTAGTCAAAGTGGTTGCAACTAGAAGTTAATTATGGGTAAAGTTGTTGCAACAAGAAAATAATTAAAAATAAATTAGTTACAGTAAGAAATTATGAGTTGACTAATTATGGGTAAAGTAGTTGCAAAACGAATGTAGGTTATCCCTAGAATAAGGAAAAGGGGTAAAACAATTACAAGGAAGTCCCCAAAGGAAGTCACTTGGTAAGTATAAATAAGACTTCAACAGACTCCCATTAGCACCTATTGAGCATATTGAATATCTATGTTGTAAAGTGTTATGGACAAGTATTATTGACAGATCTGAAGTAGTGAGTTTGAGGCAGTGAAGTTCAGTGAAGAAAGAAGTTGCAGGAGCCGAAGGGTCGAAGATTCAGTTTACTGTTATAGGGTTTTCTTGAAGACATCCATGATTTGCAGTGAAGGGGAGAGTGGATATCAGCGAGTTGCAAATCAGAGAAGCATGGAAATACGTAGGGCTTATGGAAGGAAAACGTGAACGCATAGAGAAGAAAATAAATTTGTGGGTTGTAAAGCAAGCAAAGAGAGAACATCCACGGGATAAAGTGGGACAAAGCACGAACATCTACGATTTTACAGAGCACAGGGCACGGATATATTGAGAAAACTAAAGATCAAAAGATCAAATCCATCAAGTCAGCTACAATTTGAAAGGTATGGTTTACTGTGTGTGTTAGGGTTTATATTCTGCAGTAATATATCACATAAAGGTTTTAGTAGTTCATGAGAATTTGATTTGAAATACATTCTTGTGGATCTTGACATGAGGGTTTGAGTGGTAATAATTGATGAAGTATAGCATGAGTGACAAGTTGTGGCAGTGATAGTGATAGATCAGTAACAAGTGGTTTGATTCAATGGTATTGACAGGTTTTCTACACTTATATTTCAAGGTGGTTGGATGAGGCAAGGAAAGGGAGTTGTATCCTCCTTCTAGTTGTGCCAGAAAACTAAGGGAGTTGTATCTTCCTTTAGGTTGTAGCCTGAGAAACTAGGGGGTTAGAGCCTCCTTTCAGTGGTAGCTGGAAAACAAGGAAGTTGGTGCTTCCTATGAATGTACTTCTTCTGACATATAAGAAAAACATTTTGTGGTTTTCTCCCACATTAGGTTTCCACGTAAAAATATTGGTGTATTGTGTATGTGTATGATTGTTTATTGTTCACTGTTCATTTATACTGCACTTATTAAATGCTATTGGTAAAATACTCATAAAGTTAAACAATACATATTGTGGTTAAAAGGATTAAAATTATTATTATTGATTCACCCCCCCTCTCAGTAATCCAACACAATGAATGCATTCTTTTGATATATACGAAAAGCATTCTTTGGTTTTCTCCCATTTGGGTTTCCACATAAATTCTGGTGTACTGTGTATTTGATGTGATATTGTTCATGTGACGTTGCTTATGATTGTATTGTTGATGATATATTGAATGTTAAAGATAAACTGTTGAACATTGTTGAAGAATATACATTGTGGTTAAAAGTAATAAAAGTGCTCATATTGATTCACCCCTGCTCTAAGTATGCCAAAAATTAGTATCAGAGTAGGTCCTTCAAGAAGCAGTCTAATCACTGGAAGGAAATCATGGAATACGCTAAGATTGGAGCACCAATATTTGACAGTCGGAATTATGCATTATGGAGTATAAGAATGAAAACCTTTTTACAGGCACAAGGATTTGATGTCTAGAGAGCAATAGTATATGGATACAAAGCACCAACCACTCCCCCAACAAACAAGGATGGAAAGAAACTTGAAGAAAACAACTCAAAGGCTAAAGGTATTATTCTAAACAATCTTGCTAAATCAGTATTTGTTAAGGTTATTCATTGCGATTTTGCAAAGGATATTTGGGATAAGCTTCAAAAAATATATGAAGGAGATGGCAAAGTTAAGGGAGATAAACTCCAAACCTTTAGAGCTAAGTTCAAACAATTGAAGATGAAGGAAGATGAAGACATTGCATCCTATTTTTTGTGAGTTGATGAAATAATGAATACTATCAAAGGTTTGGGAGAAGAAATGAAGGAACCAATCATCAAAAGGTACTAAGTTCTCTACCTATGATATTTGATCCAAATATTTCAGCCATAGAAGAAAGAAAAGATCTAGCTACTTTGAGCATGGATGAGCTACATGGGATACTCACCACTTATGAAATAAGGATAGAGAAGGAGAACCCAGTCACAAAGGAATAAACATTCAAGGCATCCAAGAATACAAAGAAGAAGAGCAAGCAAAATCCAAAATCAAATTGTAGTTGCAACGATGATTCAGAGGAAGATGAAGAAATGACAAACTTCGTAAGAAAGTTGCAAAGAGGAACCGGTAAATACAAATGTATTCTTCCATTAAAATGTTTTGATTATGGTGGTACTGGTCATTTTTCTTCTAAATGTCCTCATGCTAAGAATAATTAAAGTGATGAAGAAGAAGATCCTAAAAAGAAAAAGAAAAAGCAAAAGGGTAGAAGAAACAAAAAGAAATTCTTCAAGAAAAATATATGCACCAAGGAAGATAATTCCTCATATGATGAGGATGAATACAGTGACATTGATATATAAAGAGCACTCTTCATGGAAGTAGAAGACTCTGAGGAAGATTCTGAAGAAGAAGGGGAAGTCGATCTCAGAGAAGGATTAATCAGTGCCCTAGAAGATCTAAGTAATGAAAGAAAGAAAATCAAGTCACTCAAGGCAGAACTAAAAAGGAAAGAAGGATCTCAAAATTCCAACTTAGAATAAGTCAAACAAATGATCACGAAGTTAAAAATATAGGTAGAAGAATACAAAAGAATTGAATTAGCACTCAGAAATCAGTTGGAAGAGAAGAACAAAATGATTGAAGGATTGGAAGCAGGAATAGTCACTCTAAGAAAATATCTTCAGAAGAAGGACATGCAATAGAATAACACCAAGATATTGGATGAGATCATCAGTAGTCAAAGATCATACTATGACAGGTTCAGGTTAGGATACAACCAGATCCAGACAGGTAAAGGCTCGAGCTCCAAGACAATAGAATAGGAAGAAGAACAAAGAAGCTATGCAGAAATTGTCCAAGGTTCTCCTAAGAAGGAAGAAGGAAAGAATATCCAAGAAAATGATCACAGAGACACTGCACTACCTAGAATATTTAGAATTCAGAATCAACAACATCCAACAATGGAAATACTTCAATAATAATAGGGATTCATAAGAGCAGCACCATTCACAAGATCCTCTACTCCCAGGTATCGAACTATTTTTCTTGGTCTATGTTATTCATGTAACAATTTTGGGCACAAAACACTAAATTTAAGAGCCTGTGCCAAGAAAAAAAGTAATTATGAAGGCTACATGAGTAATGGTTATCCAAGAAGGCCTCATGAAACACAGAACATAAACTACAACAAATTTGGATCATTGAGTGATGAGGTAGAATGCCACAAGTGAAACAACTTTGGACACATGGCTAAATATTGTAGATTGACTGATCCTCCGAGAGAATCAAAACAGAATGTCAACAATCACAAGAAGGAACCACAAAGGATATGGATAAGGAAGCAGGATCAATTCAACACTGAAGAATGAATGATTTCTCTACAAACTTAGGAAGCAGGATCAATTCAATATTGAATAATGCACACTTTCTCTACAAGCTCAACACAAGAAACGTGGATGGTTTGTTGATAGTGGCTACTCAAAGCATATGACTGGTGATAAGTACATGTTTCTAACTTTGAAGAAAGAAAGAGATGGATCATTTTCATTTGGTAATGAAAACTTAGCTAGAATTATAGGAAGAGGTACAGTCAAGCTTGGAAGCAAGGATGCCAGGGCAAAAAATGTTCTACTAGTCAAAGACATGAAGCATAATCTACTAAGTGTAAGTCAAATGTGTGACCAAGGAAACATACTCTTATTTGACTCAAAAAGATGTGAAATAAGGAAAGCAGGATCATGAAAGTTGGTAGCTACAGCTGTAACAAATCCAAGAAAAATATATGTACCAAATGAAATTGGAAAGGAAAGATGTTGCTTAGGAAAGGAAAAAGAAAGTTGGCTCTGGCATAGAAGAATGGGTCACATGAATTTTGATAATCTTGTCAAAATAAATAGAAAGGATGCAATAAGAGAAATTCTTGAGATCTCGAAGCCAACAAATACGCTATCCAAGCATTGTCTATAGGGAAAACAAACCAGGAACAAGTTCAAATCAAAAGAGTACTCCACAACAAAGCCACTAGATATTGTACATATTGATCTAGTTGGACTGAAAAGAACGAAGGAATTGAATAGTGAACAATAGTTTATGCTATTGGTTGATGACTACACAAGAATGACTATATTTTTGTTTCTCAAGAAGAAGTCAGAGGCATTCGAACACTTCAAGATATACAAAGAGTTAGTTGAAATTGAGATAGAGTAAAAAATCAAGTGTTTTAGATCAAACAATGGAGGATAATTTACATCAAGGGAATTCATGGAATTTTGTAGTGAACATGGGTTAAGTAGACAATTCTTTGAAGCCAGGACACCTCAGCAAAATGGAGTTGTTGAAAGGAGGAACATAACAATACAAGAAATAGATAGAACCATGTTGAAAGATTCCAAGTTGATAGACATCTTTTGGGTACAGGTAGTGCATACAACAGTTCACATCCAGAGTAGATGAATGCTCAGAAATAATAGTGATAAGACTCCCTACGAGCTATGTAAATGAAGACCAACAAATGTGAAGCATTTCAGAGTGTTCAAAAGCAAGTGTTATATCAAAAGAGAAGATGGTAGGATTGGAAAATTTGACTCTCGAGTTGATAAAGGCATAATGGTTGGGTACTCAAGCAAAAACAAAGCATACAAATGCTTCAATCTAAGACTCAATAGAATAGTGTAAATCATCAATGTGACGATTGATGAGACAGATGGAAGGGAGATAAAAGAAAGAAGCAAAGATTCAGTGGAACGGGATCACGAAGAAGATTTGAAAGAAGCATAAGTAGAAGAGGAAGCAGAAGAAGAAGAAGAGCACCCAAAAGTAGAGAAAGAGGAAGATGAGAAACAAGTACCTCCAAATACACCTAGCAGATGAGTGTAGAAAAATCATCCACCATAACATATCATTGGGAATAAATATGCAGGAGTTGAAACCTGAAGAAGAATATGTTCACCATAACAACAACACCGAGCACTATTATCCACAATTGAGCAAAGCAGTTTTGAAGAAACCAACAAAGATGAGCATTGGATCAAGGCAATGTATGAAGAATTGGATCAGATAGAGAAGAATGACACACGGGAACTAGTTCAAAGGCCGAAGAAAATGAATGTGATTGGAATTAGTCGTGTGATCATGGGACCGCCAGATCACCATCGTTGATCCTTGTCGTGAGAGGGTAACTGGACCCTAGACTAATGAGTATTTTCTCGTCAGGACTTTCAAAAGAAGACCAGTATCTCGGTGCTCGGTGGTTCAGAATTCCAAGGAAGGGTTCCACCTTCCCTTTCCTTTGTAAATTTTATGAGTCAAGGAGGTTAAATCAAACATGAGTGAAATTATGGTGATGAAGAGTGCCACGGTGGTCAACACTTGTCAGTGTTTGATTGTGTGGGGTGAGAGTGGGCCCGGTTTGGCATGAAGACCTTTGATTTAACGCCCTTGAATCCCTGTCGTTGGATCTAAGCACTGAGAAATATCATTCGTCGAATTTATTAGAAATCTAAGGAGGGAGGTTAACGCTTGGGGTACCAGACACCTGGAATATTTCCAATTCTCATTTCCCTTCAATTTTTCTCGATATCCTGATGCCCAATTGGGTAAGGTTCAGGGAAGATATTTGGCCATTACCTTGGCAAGTGTATGAGCATGTTTCAATGACGTTAGGTTGAAGTAATCACACCAATGTGAAGTGGAAAAGTGTCAATGCCTAAGTGGAGGAACCTTATTCCAGGTGATGTCGTGTCACATGGTGATTGGTCCATGTGTTAAGTGGATATAGTGCCACATGTTTGTGAAATTTGGTGTCCATCACAAATTTTTGTATCAAGTCACATGGTACCATGTGTCAATCTAGGTAACAGATCATGTCAGGGGTATAGGTCTGAGGTGCCAGTACCCTGGTGAGCCGGTTCCTTGATGGGCTAGTGTCCCTATGGGATAATTCCCTGGTGGGATGATGCCACTGATGGGAATATGCCCCAAAATACCAGATATCTTAAATGTTTAAGAAGTTTCAAGTGCAGGAGAGATGAGGGTCTCGGTGATCCAAGGGTCCTGGTAGGCCGAAGGCTAGTGTCACTTCAATGCCAGATGGTGCCACGCGAAATTGTATAGGTGGTGAAGGTCCACATGGACGCATGATGGTTTTCGGCAACAAAAGGCCTCAAAACATTAGGAGGCCATCACTTTTGATCCCGAGCTCAATTTTGAGCATTGGTACAGTCATTGGAAAGCTCTCAATGAGAAAAACTATATTATAGAGTTAGGATTAGAATTTAGAGGGGATTACGAAAGGTGTTTTTGAGAAAGGGAAAGAGAAAATTGGTACATCCCACTAGCCTAAGGGAGATTAGGGGGTTGGGTGTGTTATAAATTGGTATCATAGTAGAGTTTCAAACACTAGGCTTGGTTGGGTCATAGAATAGTCACAATACTGGTATACCAAATCTAAGATGAGCCTATTGGAAAGTCTCTTTCTATATTAAAATGTTTGTTTATTATCTGCATAAGCTCCTTGAGAAGAAGGATTACAGATTGAAATTTTGTTTTAGAAATTCTTACACATAAAATTTACATGCTAATTTGCATCAAGAAGAATTATGCCATGGCCATGTTGGAATGAGAAATACTCCTTCAATAACTTGAATATGCTTATAGGAATTAATGGTAAGATCTCAATGTAAATGGCAGGAGAAGCATAATCCTATTACAAGTCTGCATGAGTCCAAAAAGTGGATAAGTTGGGTTGTTTTAATCAGTTGTAATGTTTCCTATAAGTATGGGTTGATGGAATCCCTGACAATTATAATTGTTTCTTAAATAAAATATTGATCCCTATATGTATAACTCCTCATGTTTAGAGGACTGAGGGGAATTTTTAAGGTCAATTTACTTGACCTATAATGATTGAAACATGTTGTTGGGATAATCTATTTAAGAAAAAGTAAAAAGGAATCCTTTGGACTATTGCTAGTCATTATAAAAGAGGTAAATTGATATGAGCATATGAGCAAGTTTATGAGCTCATAGCGGTATAAAGGAAATGTATATGCCTATTAACCTAAGGGCATGTCTATACATGTGAATGCAAGAGGCATGCAACTAAAATACATATGCATTGTAGGCATGGGTAAAATGCTTGGTGCACAAGGATATGTTGTAATGCATATGGAAATGATTGAGTATGTATATAACGTGCCTATAGACTTGGAATAGTATGTTGTTAGTTGTGAGATATAGGGTTGTCGTGAATCATTTTGGACAATGATGATCTGATAATAGAAGAAAAACTAGCCATATGAATAAGAATGTTGATGATGATAACATATGTACCCTTATGAAGATAAGGAAAAATAACTAATGAGGTGTTGATCCAAAGTTTGGTAAAGGGAGTGCTTGGGCATTCCTAGAAGATCACTAAATCAGATAACATCCAGAGAGGGATGATAGCCATATAGGTCTGGCTTAGTATGCTTAAGTAATAGTGAGAGGGAATTAGGAAAGGATTCTCTTAGTAAATTTTGTTGACCAAAAATGATTTGAGGTATGAAGAGAGATAGGGATTGGCATCTTGATACCCTAGGTAATGTTGTAGCTACCTATTTTAATTCCTAATTTATGGGATACTTTTACAGCAGATGGGAAAGAGTGATATCTTACTAGTTGTTTCCATGTAAAGAGGATAGCATAATTTTGAATATGTCTGTGAGACTTGTCATAGGAATGACAGTAAGTTCTTATCAGAAAAGGATGATATTAATTAAAATTTAATATCTATGGGATGTGATCAGGTGGTGTACCTACTCACTGGTATTTTTGCATGTGTATATGCTTAAAGGAATGGTATGACTACCTGAGTAAGTGTGAAGAAATATTTGTACTTGATAGTATTGGGTAATTCTATGGACACATAGCTAAATCTATTTTGACGAGTCTATTTGATTTGTTTGAATATTAGTTGAGAGGGGGAGTTGTGTTCCTTTCCTCGGAAAGAGCTAGTGTAAATTTATAAAAGACTAAAATGAGCAAGAATGCTCTGATGTTATGAATAGAAGTCAATATGGTTATGCCTTTGGGAATTGCATGTAAATGATTGTGAACACTCATAAGATGGAATGATTTCAAAATAGATGCACATGTTTTGAATGTGTGGTTTGAATGTATGAATGCCTAATTATTTATGAAGAATTGGGTAAATCATTGATTTCCATATGAAAATATTGGTATGCTAAATAATGCCTAAGTAAGGAATGGTAATTCCCTTTTATTTTGTATGGATGTTATATATAGGTGATTTAACTGTTAGTATGCACAATTTTTGAAACTTTTTGTGAGCCACTGCAAGTGTACAATCAAAATATAATGTGCACAAGAAACTAACAATTTTTTTGGTTGTGTGAAGATTGAAATTGCAGGAAGACTGGTCTTGGATATGGTAGAAATATAAATCCATAAGGAATACCAATTCATGTT
>JASDQU010439363.1:82703-99398 GCA_032191745.1 Picea mariana
CACATCATGTGGATCCTCATGGTTGAGGAGAAATGAATTTTTGAAGATGACAAAGTGAATTGAAGAAGGAAGTACATGTAGGCCTTGAAGGTAATTAAAGAAAAGAACTACAAAATAAGAAATTGTTTGGTCGTCCCTAATGTTAAAAGTAAGTGACATAAATGGTATAAATAAATATAATTATACATTCATTTGAAACACAATTCAAATTTTAGAGGAAATTAGAACTAAAGAAGGCCGAATTTCAAGGGAGGATGAAGTCTTTTGGTGATGTGTTCTAAGGTATGTTATTTTTAGGTCATCTTACCATTTTCTCTATAGCCATTTTTATAGAACGATTCAGATGGTGAAATTTCTATGGTATTGAGAATACATATCAAGGTACCTGTGGTAAAAGTTTCAGCTCTTTATTCGCTATAATTATGTAGATACACTCTGTGGAAGATAGGGTTTTTGACCAGTCCTGAAGCTAGTCAATAAACAGGTGTTGCGGGTAAAACCATCATAACTTCTTCATAGATAATCCAAATGAAGTGGGACCAATTTCATTGGAAATATTACGGACTGTATTTTCTTTTGTGCGAGTTTCAGAATCTGATGTTAAATATTGAGCACAGGGAATGTTGTACAAGTTCTCTCTCCTGAATAAACCAAAATTGAATAAAGTCTATCATTCTTTCTATAACTTATTTTTGGGGAGGATTAAAGGAGTGAAACTTGGAGGAGTTTTAGAGAATACATTGAGTAATATTATCTACAGGATCAGAGTATTCCAATAATTTAATAATTACAAAATTTGAAGAAGTCTCAGGAAGCATTATCAGGCTCTATGTGATGGTTGGTTGATGGTGATGATTTAATGTAAATTTTTTTATCTCTCATATATTTTTGGGTGGAAGGAAGGGGCAAGGATGGAGAGGTCAAAACTCTCTTGATATTGGAGGATTGTATCTTACTCTTGGAGGTTTATCCCTCCCTTTATATTTGGAAGTTGTGGCTACCTTTGGAAGTCATTACTTCCCTTGACCAATAACTATTGATTATTTCTCATATATTGTGCATGGTGTATTGTGGTGTATTTATGTAACTCTTATACTATTGTTCATTTCTCATTGGATATAATTGAATGGTTTAAGTATAAGTTGATTTTTTTTTAAAATTGTACTTGATACTAATTCACCCCCCTCTCAGTATCAACAATCTCAACAATTGGATAAGAATGCTACAATGTGGTATCAAAGCAATTTTGTTGAGTTGTTGGTAATGGGGACATTACAAAGTGGTATCAGAGCTATACAAAAATAAATAAGGGATAGTTTTGTGGGCATAACCCTGCCTGGGTGGTTGTGAACGTTACAAAGTGGTATTAGAGCCCAATTTTCAAAACTAAACTTGAATGGGCCGAGTTAATAGAACGTTGAAGTGAAAATTCGCAGAGAATTAATTTCCAGAGTATGTATGCAACTTGTTTTATTTAATTGTTGTAGTAAAAATTGAGAGAAATTTTATAGGTAATGTGAAGAATCAAGCCCAGAAATTAAGTATAAGAAAATTAATCTCTAATTGAGCATATTTGTGTCATAGATGCCTGAAAGTTGAAGTTACAGAGTGTCCATGGCGCCCATGACAAAATTGAGGCGAAATTGGGAAAAATCCCCAATTTTTGCAGAGTAATTCAAGACGAATTCAATGTGCAAGAGGCGAATTTGAAGAGGGGGGAGGGTCGAAATTATATGTACATACCCAATTTGGTTGTATAAAAATTATAGTTACAAGCTCTAGTGGAGGCCACATAAATAATTGTAAAATTGAGCCTCTTTGGAAATTTCGAAAATAAGCAAAATCGAAAAAAATGGGTAATTTTTTCGTACGATGATGTCGGAATGATGTGGAGGCCACGTGTCAGCTGACATGGTATAAGAAATATGTGTACTTCCATGGTGGTAGGTACATTTTGGATGGATGACAGTTGGCAGGTGATGTGGAGCCATGTGGCAGGCCAACTGTCAGTCCCACAAAACTACGATAAGAAAGGGAAAAATGGTTAAGTGTTGAGACTTCTTGGACGAACTTATGAAAGGAAAGATACAAGATTATGAGTCCACGAGTCCACGCAGATGGAAAAATGGTTTAGTATTGATACTTCTTAGATAGACTTATGAAAGGAAGGTTACAATATTACGAGTCCGCGAGTCCACATAGATGGAAAAATGGTTAAGTGTTGAGACTTCTCGGACGTAATTATGAAAGGAAGGTTACAAGATTATGATTTTGCGAGTTCGTGAGTCTACATAGATGGAAAAATGGTTAAGTGTTGAGACTTCTTGAATGGACTTATGAAAGGAAAGTTATAATATCATGAGTTTGTGAATCTTCGAGTCCGTGAGTCCATGAAGGAAAAAGAAGCTAAGTTTTGGTGGTGGGTTCATGGAAGGTATGAAGATAGGCTATGAGTTTGTGAGTCTGCCACCCGTGAGCCCACGAATACTATAAAATTTCTAAGAACGGGAGCATGTTAAGGGTGATAGAACGTGAGAGTGTATTTTGGAGGCCACAAATGTTTGAAGGGAAGAAATGAATACCTTAGACCCGCGGTGAAATAATTTTCACGGTCGAGATCTAATTCGAAGATAATCAGATGGTTGTTAAGCATCGAAGATAGGATGCTCCAGCTGACGAAATTATCTTCCCTTAAATTCTATTAATAGTCTTTTTGCTCAAATGTTTTAAGGGGGACACGAGAATTAGTCATGAATATTTTTGGACAACGGAGTCCATGTATTCACTCAAGAATATATAAAAAATATATATTAAGAATTCACAAGAAATCAGAAATAAATTAGTTCTGATAAAATTCTAAAGAACATAATGTTGTATAAAATGATGGATTTGTTAAATTATTATAGCCTTACAAATCTTGTTGCATACACATTTTGCATAACCAAGAACATATTTCGATGTAAGAAAAATTCAATAGGAAGATCAGTAAACCAATACATGGATGATGCCCAAGGAACTTACAATTATGAAGATGAAGGAAAAATGTTTGGTATGGGCGTGGATGTTGCAGTAACAGATTCCAATGGGCATGGAGAGGACAGAAAGGAAGAGAACATGAACTTGGTGGAGAACATAAAAAGTTTGCAAGAGGATGTCCAAAGTCATAAAATGATAATGAGAAGCTTATGAAATCCAAGGAGAAACAAAAATGCTTTAACATCAAGTTAATGCAGAGCTTGGACATAATATAGAAGAATATAGATAAGGATATTGCATTAAGCAAATCAGGTCGTATCCAGTCTAATGATAAGAGGAGAAGAACCAAAAGTGTTGGTAGGCATCACCATCATTCCCCAAGGCATTCAACTAGGAGAACACACAATATTTCAAGTCAATCCCCTATTAGGAAGCATAATAAAAAGTCTAGAGTGGATGAGCTACATGTAAAAATGAATAAAATCAAACCACCTAAATTTGATGGTGAACAAAAGAAGGATGAAGATGATGAGACTTGGTTATTGGGCATGAGAAAATATTTTCAGTTGCATAATTACTCTTCACATGAAGAAGGAAGAATTTTCATATATCAACTCAAAGGAAAAACATCAATGTGGTGGGATCAGTTTGTGCAAGTGCAACACATTGATGAGAAAAAGGTTACTTGAAGAAAATTCGATAGGTATTTTCAAAAGAAGTACTTAACCTAACGATATTATGATAAGAATATCAAGGAGTTCTTTGAACTCAAGCTTGGGAGTATGACCATAGATGAGTATGAAAGGAGGTTCTTAGAGTTTCTAAAATATGTTTATTTCGTCAAGGATGAAAAAGTTAAGATTCAGAGGTCCCTAAGTAGGCTGCCATCATTTATCAATGACAAAATATAGTATGATGATTTCAAGACACTAGAAGAAACCATAAGGAGAGATAAATTCCTTTATGATCAGTATAGAGGAAGACCAACTTTCCAAAAGGCATGGGAAGACAAGAAGAAGAGCAAGATGGAACACAGGAGGAAGTTGACAAAGCCACCATTCTTTCGAAATAATTCTCAAGGACAGTCGGCTCTTAAGGAACCCAAGATATTTGAGACAATGGGGCAAAGACCAAGGCAACCACCTATTCAATGTTGGGGTTGTCGGGGAGATCATATGTACAAATATTTCCCTCACAGAGGTGAAAAAGTGAGGACTTTTCACAATGTACAACAAGCTGAAATAATGGAGGACATGGGAAGAAATGTACCTAGGATATATGCATCCCTAGATAACAAGAAAGTTGATTTTCGGTCACATGTGATTGAAGTGGAAGGTAAGATCAACAACCAACCCATTACTATTTTAATTGATTCAGGAGCTAGTCATAGTTATCTAGATCCTAAGATGGTGAAAAAAATTCAATTGCCAAGAAGAAAGCTTGGCAAACCTTGGTTGGTGCAGCTAGCTACAAGAGCTAAAAGGAAGATTAATGATATGGTTAAGGCATTCCCAATAGACATGAGTGGATTAAGCACAAGGGTAGATTTGAATATCATACCTTTGGGCTCATATGACTTCCTAATAGGTATGGATTGGTTGGACCAACATCATGATGTTATAGACTATTATAATAAGGATTTTACCTACTTGGATGAAGAAGGGAACCTAAGGATAGTTCAGGGTATTCCAAGAGCAATAATTATCAGATAAGTTTCAGCCTTGCAGCTGAAGAAAAACTTCAGGAAAGGATGTCAAGTATTTGGCGTAGCACATACAGAGGAGGCACCTAAGGATAAAGTACCTAGTATTGAAGATTATGTAGTCCTAAAAGAGTTTGAAGATGTATTTAAAGAAATACCAGGGCTTCCATCAAAGAGAGATATTGAATTCTCCATAAATCCAATGCTCGGAGAAACCCTAGTATCCAAAAATCCTTATAGGATGAGTACACAAAAATTGAAGGAGTTTCAAATGCAGCTAGAGGAACTTCTAAAGAAGGGTTATATACACCCAAGTATGTCACCTTTGGGTTCCCTAGTATCATTTGTGAAGAAAAAGGATGGAACCTTGAGGCTTTGCATCGACTTCAGGAAATTGAACAAGGTAACTGTGAAGAACATGTACCATTTTCCAAGGATAAATGATATCTTTGATCAGCTGAAAGATACTATAGTATTCTCGAAGATTGATCTCAGGTCAGGCTATCATCAGGTAAGAATTAAGGAAGAGGACATCAACAAGATTTTCTTAAGAACAAAGTATGGCCATTATGAGTTCACATTGGTGCCATTTGGTTATCAAATGCACATGTTGTCTTCATGTGTTTAATGAATGGTTTTTTCACAGAATACTTGGATAAGTTTGCAATTGTATTTTTAGATGACATGTTTATTTACTCAAAATCTAAAGAAGAACATGAGCAACACTTGAGTAAGGTGCTACAAGTATTGAGAGAACATTAGCTAGTTGCAAAGTTGATCAAGTGCTCATTATATAAAAGGAAGATACATTACTTGGGGAATATTATTTCAAAGAAAGGGATAGCAGTGTACCTAGAGAAGATAAAATCCATTGAAGGGTGTCCAATGCCAAGGAATGTCTCTGAGGTGAGATCATTCATGGGACTTGAAGGTTACTACAGAAGATTTATTGAAGGATTCTCAAAGATTGCACACTCAATCACTTCCTTGCAAAAGAAGGGTGTGAAGTTTGAGTGGACATCAGATTGTGAAAGACGTTTCCAACACTTGAAGTATTTTTTTGACTAGCGCCCCAATATTGAGGATTGCAAATCCAAAGGAAGACTTCATTGTATGCACATATGTATGTAAAGAAGGACTTGGTGGAGTTCTTAGTCAGAATGGACATGTGGTGTGCTACGAATCAACAAAATTAAAGGAACATGAAAGACACTATGCTACTCATGATTTGGAATTGGCAGCTATAGTGCATGCCTTGAATATGTGGAGGCTCTACCTCATGGGGAAAATATTCGAGTTGAGGACATACCATAGTGGTCTGAAATATTTATTTGGGTAGCCAACTCTAAATGCTAGGAAAAGCAAGTGGTTATAATTCATCAGTGAATATGACTTCGATATAAAGCGCATCAAGGGTAAGGAGAAAAAGGTGGTTGATGCACTCAGCTGGAGAGTGCATGAGATTTATTCTACAACCATTATCATGTACACATCAAAGTTGAAAGATATAATTTTAGAGGCTGCAAAATCAGATCTACAATACATGGAAATAAAGACAAAATTACAACAAGGTATTTTGTAGCAGAAAAATTGAGAATTTTGAGTTAAAAGAGGAGGAACATTTTTTGTACAGAGGCGGAATTTATGTGCCAAATTATCAGGAATTGAAAAATATGATATTAAAATAAATGCATAAGGTTCCTTATGATAGACACTTGGGTTACCATAAGACTATTACATTTTTCAAGAGCTAATATTATTAGCCAGGTATGAAGAAAGAGGTTGTTGATTTTATTGCCAAGTTTTTGGAATGCCAAAAAGTCAAAGTTGAGCACAGACACCCAACTGGTCTGCTACAACCATTATCCATTCATGAGTGGAAATGGGAAGTTTTAACAATGGATTTCATCACCAAGCTTCCCAAAATAACTAAACAAAATGATTCCATTATGGTGGTGGTGGATAAGCTTACTAAAACTGCCCATTTTATTCTAGTAAATATCACTCATAAGGAAGCCAACATTGCGGATATTTATATGAGAGAAATTGCTCGACTACATGGTATACCCAAGACAATTGTGTCTAACAGAGATCCAAAATTTACATCAATTTTTTGGAAAGGATTAGTCAAGGGATTTGAGACCCATCTGAACTTTAGCACAACCTATCATCTAGAGTCAGATGAGTAAACAGAGAAGGTGAATCAAGTTATTGAAGATATGTTGAGGATGTATGTGATGGATAAACCATCCAAATGGGAGGATTATTTACATTTAGTGGAGTTTTCTTATAACAATGGCTATCAAACATCTCTAAAGATGAGCCCATTTGAGGCACTTTATGGAATAAAATGCAACACACCAGTGAGCTACGACAACCCAGTAGACAAAAAAGTGGTTGGACCAGAAATACTCAGGGAAATGGAAGAGAAGATGGTGAGAATAAAACAAAATTTAAAGGTTACCCAGGATAGACAAAAAAGTTATGTTGATAAGGGAAGAACTCATAGATAGTTCAAAGTGGGTGACCATGTGTTTTTTAAAGTAAATCCCAAGAGAAGTTCCCTGAAGTTGGGAAATTGTTCAAAACTAGCAGCTAGTTATTGTGGGTCGTTTGAAATCCCGGTGAAGATTGGTCCTGTAGCACACATGCTTTCCTTACCTGCATCAATGTGTATTCATAATGTATTACATGTATGATTGCTTAAAAAGTATGTACATGATGTTAATCATGTCATTGATTGGAATGTGATCCATGTGGAGTAAGAAGGAGACTTCCAAGTTCATCCAATATGCATATTGGATCGGGAGGTCAAGTTGCTCCAGAATCGAGCAATAGCACTGGTAAAGGTCCAATGGACTTGGTATGGTCCTAAGGATGAAACTTGGGAGCATGAGGATGCTATGCAGACAAAGTATCTGCATTTGTTTGAGGACTTTTGAATTTTGACTGTATATGTGTATCTATTGCACCGAGGACAATGCATAAATAAGGGGGAGGGGAATGTAATACCCCTAGGTCGAACCCCATTGTAAATATAAATGTAATTGTACATAAAGGATGATGAAAAATGATACTTTGGGGCTAGAGAGCCTTTTTATGAATGTATTTTGAAGCCAGAGTTCTTGTATGGTTATTGGGCTGGTAAGCTAGAAGATGAAAGGCCAACAAACCTATTTTTGTAAAATTGAATCACACTCAGTTTTAATGAAAACACATCATTGTTGCAGACCAAACATGTAAAAGGGGGCTAAGAGTCTAGGGAAAAGTGGCTAAGCCAGGGGGTTTAAACTCCACCAGAATGGGAAAAGGGGGCTAAGAGTCTAGGGAAAAGTGGCTAAGCCAGGGGGCTTAAACCCAAAGGAATATTTTATTAATATTCTCAAAAATGTATAAAGTATATAAAGTATGGATATTAAATATATCCTAAGTCCTTATGTTGATGAATATATCACCTTTAAGGGAATCCATGTGGAACCAAGCTAATTCCCAACATGACAAGTGTCAAGTGGGAACATGAAAATATAATTGGCGGAAATTTAGTTCCTTTGGGGGGCATCTTTCCATTATCATTCACACCTCGCTACCTCTAGGGAACTGTTATATGTACCTTCATGCTACAAACACCCGTATATGTACCTGTATCATTAAATTGGTTAGTTCTGGAGATATACTAAAGAGGCGAGTTGTCAGGCCCATAGGAAAATGAAGAAGCGGGTTTTCAGGATCGTAGGACAATGAAGAAGTGGGTTGTCAGGCTCGTAGGACACTGGAGAAGCGGGTTGTCAAGCCCATGAAAATTCTCTCCAGGTGATAGAACTGTTGGAAATTGATTTCCCAAGGTTCCAAACTGTAGTTATAAGGCTCTGAGATTTCTTTTTTGACCTGTTGTTGAAGCCCCAGAAGGGAAGTGGGGCGGTCGAAGGATTGTTGAGTAGAGAAGGGGCACAATTCCTAGGGTGGGATAGGCATGTGGGGAATGAGGGACTATAGACTATTAGTTTGAGTTGGCACTCGTTTTTGAGTTGTATATTGTTAAAGAGACCTTAGCTTGCTTAGAAATCCTTTACTGGGGTGGAATTTAGCCCCGGTTCAGGGGTGACCCACTGGTGAGAGTTTATGAGTGGTGTGGTCTAAGGTTGGGAGGAATGTGGAAGGTTTGCATAAAGTTGGTGTTTATTTCATGAGATAAGTGTTTTTCATGTGCTTATTTTATTTACTTTGTGTATAATTATGTGTCTTCTGCTATGGAATCCTGTGATAATGGTGTTTATAAATAATTATTGTTATTTTTCTCAACTCTGTTCATATGCAGAACATTTTTTTAATTTAACTCTGTGTTAATTCAGGTGATGTGTTAATATTTATGCATTTGTTTTCATGGTTTTTCATTTGTGTTAATATCCCAGGTGATGATATAATTTGATGTGAATCACAATACCCCATCGTCTAATTAGATGGTTGACCAAATTACTAATTGGTATTCAAGTGTGGTCTTAGTGATGTGGCCTTCGAAAATTCAGAACAATCTTAATTAATAGATGTACCTGAGTGCAAACTCTAAAAAATTTCAAAAGCAATATATCTCCCGATTTTTTAAATTCGCTATTTTTTAACTTTAATCAAAGTCAAAATAAATTCTTTATAAAATTGATTGGTATAGTTATCCTTTTTTTATTCACAAAATATTTTTTTTTGAAGTTTAATAAAAATTTTAATTATAGTTAAGAGTGAAATATTTGAGTTAAGAGTGAAATCTTTCTAATAATTTATTAAAGTTAAGAGTAAAATTTTTATAAAAATAATTAGTATAGTTGTATTTTTATTTTTTTTTGTGAATGTGACAAAACCTATCATAATTCAATTGGCAATAGATAAAAAGATAAAAAGGATAATCATTATTATGCTAGAATTTTTCTGGATTGAATTGTGTAATAGGTTTCGAAACATCCAACATTTCGAGTGGACACTCCACCCATCATCAGGGACATAAAAGCTCTTATGGTGGAAAATAGCTTACTGAGGTTTGTCTTTATAGCTTAAGGGAAGAGGATGACCGTTGAGGGAAGGGGAAAGAGAAATAAATGAAAATAGTCTTTGAGATTAAAAGTAATGATTTTATTGTTATTTCAATCCAATAACATCATTATTTTTAATCTCAATTGCTATTTTCATTTATTTTCCTTTCCCCTTCCCTCAACGGTCACCCTCCTCCCTTAATCTATAAAGACAAACTTCAACACACTCTTTTCCACCATAATAGATTGTATGTCCCTAATGATGGGTGGAGTGTCCACTCGAAACATTGGACGTTTCGAAACCCGTTACACAGTTCAATCCAGAAAAATTCTAGCATTACGACTAATTGTGAAAACTTACATACTCAGATAATCATTATTGGTTATTATCTATGAGTTCAGGTTGACTCATCAATGTTATTTAACAAAAAACCCACCACCTAAAATGATTCAATGATGTTCTATAACGAGGCAAACTTCTAATCCCTCCAAATTCCTTTGGGTTTTGGGCACTTAACATGTTTCCTTACATCCAACGAAGACGAACTAACTCTTCACTAATAAGAAGTAGTTTTAGGTCTTGCTCTAAAATTAAAAGATGGTTTCAATCTAAAAACTATACTCAAGAAAAGTCAATATCCCTTGTGATTATCCTTTAGATTACATAAAATGATCATATACATTCTAATAAAATTAAAGTTAATATCCAGGTTGTGATTATCATTTAGACTACATCAAATGATCATATACCTTCTAATAACATTTAACTTTAATCCGATACAAACACTATATTACAATTTAATCTCTTTACCAAAAAAATACATTTTTCTTACTCTTAAAATAGAAATTTTAAATTTAATAAAATTTAAAATAAATATCTTAAAGAATTATTCTCATCTTAAATAATGCTAACCAATATTACTTCAATGTGATTTTGTTGCACATCGTTAGAAACTAAATCACAAAATTGAAAATGATTAATGTTTAATTTAGCCTTATTTTATACTTAATAAAGGGTAAAGGTTACTTGTTATTTCCAACCCCCTAACAACTAGCAAGATTTGGCATATGAGAACCCTTTGCAGAGACAAATCCACCCTATCGACATAATGATATAGCCTGGGAGAAAATCACAGTTTTGATGCCTCTCATGAATAGATAGAAATAGGCCACAACAATCATAATGTAAGATTGGCATCAAAAGAAAACATGCATTGTCAGGTTTAATTCCACAAGAGAGAACGCCAACCTCTATTTTTTCTCCACTTGAATAACTAGCATTATTCAAAAAAGAAAAAGTTGTATGAACATAATTTAGCATACGAAAACGAGGTCACTGATCCAGGTTATTTTAGGAACGATATGAAGGCAGAGATATAACAAAGAATTTACACAAAGATATGGAAATGAACACAATAATACAGTAAAGTTCAAATTCTATTAATAATTGTCTGAAATACAAAAGACCGTAACATGCAAAAGAACACAAGCTAGCTATAATGGTGGTAGCTTATCTCTGAGAAGAGATGTGTCAGTTATGCTCATTTGCAAGAAGTTGGTTACAATGAGGCTCCAAAAGCCTTTTTAACATAAAGAATAAATGAGAAAAACCTAAACATCCAAAAGCCTAACCCTAGGAGATGAAGCACCAAAAGTCATGTGGGCCCCGATGGGGTAAGTTGGTACATCAACTTCCCAAGGTCATAACTTTTGCATACGATCTCCATTTTAGGCATACGATATCCGATTGGAAAGGTCTATATGAGGACTACAATTTTTTCCATCACACTTTAGCTCCATCTATAGTGTGACTGTGGGGGGCCCAAAAAATGTTTTTTCGGTCCTCAAAACGACCCCATAAGTTTAGGACCCAAAAAGCTAGAAAAAAACTACGAGAATGGAAATTGGGATTTGAGTCAGTGGAATAGGTGGGTGGCCACTAATATACACCTATATCATTCCCCCACCCTTAGGAAGCAATGTTATCCATTTCTTCAATTGCCTGCATCATATGAGGAAACTTCTATTGAACCTGACTCCTGGTGAGCCACTTTCCCTGATTAAGAAACTTCCCTACTTTGATGACCCAATATAATTTGATAGTCTATTGGAGGTTGTCCTTTGTATTGGTATCCATGATTTGATCAATTTTCTCCTATTTGATGTAGGAAGGATTGAGTTCTGTAGTGGACAACTTCTCGGTCGCATCTGAAGTGTTTAGGAGAGGTGGAAAATATGGTTGGAGCAGTTCCATATTAAATACCGGGTGCAATCCAAGGAAAGGAGGAATAATTAATTCAAAGGTGTTCTCACCCACAACCTTGGTGATGCTGTAAGGCCTGTATCATAGTGGACGCAACTTCCGATGGGGTCCTGTGAGGTGATCTTTCTGCAAATGCAACTAGACTTTATCTCCCACCTGAAATTTGTGCGGTAACCGATGTTGATCATGGAATTGCTTGTACTTGGAATTGTCTTTCTACACAATATCATGAGCTTGTTATTATATGTGCTAGATGCGCTTAACAAATTTGGCTACCTGATCAACCTTTGTCTAAGCATGGGAGGATTCATCCTGTGTGATTGCAATGGGCAGAGCTACGTCAATAGGGGCCAATGGTTGAAACCCTAAGCACACCTAAAAAGGGTTGTGGCCAATAGAGCTATGGAGGGCTCTGTTGTATCTATGTTGAGCATAAGGAAGGATTTCATCCCAGGTGTGTGGATGATTGGAATTATACATTCGCAGGATATGGACAATCATCTTGTTGACTACCTATGTCTGTCCATCAGTCTGTGGGTGGAAGGCAGTCAATTTGGTCAGCTTGGTGTCCATCATCAACCATAATATGGACCAAAAGTTGCTCAAGAACCTATTGTCTCGATCATAGATAATAGCTTGATGCTCTTCTTTTAGGGTGACAAAATTTCCATCTTAGAGAATTGATCGATGACCACGAAGAAACATTGATTCCCATGCTTGGTTGAAGGAAGAACATACATGTAGTCCATGGAGATGAACTACCAAGGCTTATCCAGAGTAGGCAGAGAGGTGTAGAGCCCTTGTTTCTTGATGGTGGGCTTGGCAATGGCACAGGCGGTGTAGGATCTGATGTACTTGTGAACAACTTGTTGAAGCTTTGGCCATTAGAAATTCTTCTGAAGTTCTTCCACTGTCTTTTCTACACCAAAATGTCCAACTTCCCGACTGTAATGAGCTTCCCAGATCAAATTTACATGCTCACTTGAAGGAACAGAGAGGTGGCTCAGATGGCATAATAACCCATCCTGGAGATGAAATTTGGGAAATTATTTTCCTATGCTCAATGTCTGATAGGCAATACCAAATTCAGAGTCATTATTGTATAATTGTTTCCATCCAGATGTCTCATGTCCACATGACTTGAGAACTGTGGTTAGCACTGTCACCGGGGTTCAACTAAGGAAATTTGCAACATGGTTGGTGCTACCCTTCTTGTACTTAATATTCAAGTGGAATTGTTGTAGGTGCATGGACCACTTCTGATGGCATTCATTTTTTCACTTTCCTTGTGTCTGCATAAATTACAGAGGCCTATGATCAGCGTGGATGATTTTTTCCTTCCCCAAAATGTAATGCTTCCACTGTCGACATGTCTCCACAATGGAGTACATCTCTTTGTCATAGGTGGGGTATCTTCAAAAAACATCAGATAGAGTTTCATTGTGATAGGATATCGAATGCCCATGCTGAGTGAGGAATGCACCAATAGCATAATCTGAAGCATATGTCTCAATCTCAAATGGTCGGTGCAGGTTTGGTAGAATGAGGATTGGTGTTGAGCAGAGGTAGGATTTCAGATCCTCAAATGTTTTCTGTTGGGGAGAGGACCACACAAACTTGGCCTTCGTGCCACCCTTGGTCACTTGGCTTAGGGCCCAAGCGATATGAGAGAACCCCAACAAAAACCGTCAGTAGAAGTTAGCAAGGCCCAAGAAGTTGTCGAGCTCGGTCATTTTTTTCAGGGCCGGCCAGTCGTGGATGAATTGGGTCTTGGCTAGATACACATGTACACCCTACGCATCCACGATGTATCCCAAATATTGGATTATTTGCATGCCAAATGAACACTTATCCAAGTTGGCATATAACTTGTGTTGGCGCAGAGTGCCCAATACCTGTTGAATATTATCCAAATGTTCCTCCCAAGTTTTGTTGAATATGAGGATGTCGTCCAAATATACAACCACAAAGGAGTTTGTGAATGGTCGTAATATATCATCCATCATCCGCATGAATGTGGCCGAGGCATTATTCAAGAAGAAAGGCATGACCAACCACTCAAAGAGGCCTTCTTTGGACTTGAAGGTTGTCTTCCACACATCAGTTTGCTCAATCGACACCTAGTGGTAACCTGACTTCAGATCAATTTTACTGAAAAACTTGTGTCCCTTGAGTTGATCGAGTAGATCATCAATCTGGGGAATTGGGTATCAGTTCTTTACTATGATCTTGTTCAAGGCTCTGTAATCAATACAAAGTCATCGTGTCTCATCCTTATTCTATACTAGATCAATTGGGCTCCCACAAGGTGAGGAGTTGGGTCTTATGTGGCCCTTCAGAATTATCTCTTGGATCTAGCGTTTGATTTATTCATTCTCCATAATAGAACGCCTATATACAGGGTCATTATGCAGAGGAGCACCAAGTGACAGATCAATTGGGTGCTTTACCTGACAGTGCATAGGCACCTCAGTAGGCGAGGTGAATACGTCTTTGTACTCCTTGACTATTATGTCCACCTATTGTTGTTAGCAAGAGATACCCCATGCAGAGGTTTTGGAAGTAGCAGTGACCTTCTGGTCACCTTTCGATCGAACCATACAGAGGACAAATCTCCTGGTTTGAGAAACCACCTTTCTACACTGATTTGGAGAGATCAAAGAGACCGCAGTATTTGAGACTGCCTCCAGTACCGTTTAGATTTGAAATACCAAAGTAATAATGAAACTACGGGGCCTAGATTCATAAACAACATGAAGTTTCCACATATATGGTTGTCCTAGTGATCCGGATTATTTTTGGCACGAAATGAGAGCGGAGATATAATAAAGAAATGCGCAAATATATCGCAAATATCCAATAATATAATAGAAATGTATCAGAGATGAAACCATAAACATATATATATATAGTAATACACAATTTCTATTAATGAAATAAATGTACAGAGACTGTAAAAATACAGAGTGAAAGACTCGCTAGAATGGTGGCAGCTTATCTCTGAGAAGAGATGTGACGGCTACTCGCATTCGCAAGAAGATGATTACAATGAGGCTTTGAAGGCTTTTTTCACAATAAACAGGAATTCCAAAAACCCTATACATTCAAAAACCTAGCCCTAGGAGATGAAGCGCCAAAAGTCATGTGGGCCCCGTTTGGGTAAGTTAGTACATTAACTTCCCGGGGTCGTAACTTTTGCATACGATCTTCGTTTTAGGCGCATGATAGCCCGTTGAAAAGGTATCATCGAGGAGATTCATTTTGGGGGATCAATCATGCCTTCAGCTATCATTGAAAAGATCGATCCTGAAAAACCTTCATTTAGTCCCTCAAAATGGCCACGGAAGTTAAAAATTGCTAAAAATAGTAAATTACCGAAATTGCCAGAAAATTGTTTTGAGCCAGTTGGAAAAGGTGGGTGGCCACCGATATCCACTTGGATCAATCCTCCCTCCTTAGGAAGAAATGGTATTCATTTCGTTGAGTGCCTGGGGAGAGGAAAAAGCGTTTGCTGAATCTAAATCTTGGTGAGTTGCTTGCCTTACTGGAGACGTCGTGTTGCTCAGTTTGTGGGATTTTGTCATGAACCTATTGAGGCTGAGGCTGTTCAACAAGTCGAGTTACATGAGAGGAGGGTGTGCAGAAGGAATCTTTGTGCTTTGATGCAACCTTTTCGACATGCTTTTGTTGGATAAAAGGTGCTTGGGGCAAGGCTGTAGTGGTTGCGGTGTTCTTCTATTCCTCTTTTGAATAGATTGTGAAGAAGCTGAATTTTGTTGTATGAGATACTACCTTGCGACACTTTTTAGGTGGGACAATAGTCAGAATTACCTCTGGTATTTTGTAGAGATGACCCCCCAAAGTAACAATGACACTACGTGGTCGAGACTCATAAATAGCATGCCGCTTCCACATATATGGTTGGCCCAAGAGAACATCACAGACATCCAGTGGGGAAACATCACATAATACCTCATCTTTGAAGGGTTGGATGTCCTATGACAATCAACACTATTGGCTGACACGGAGATCTCGTCCTTGGCGAAGCCACCTGATGTTGTATGGTTGCGAGTGTGGTGTTGTCGACAATCCCAACTATTTGATGACCTCTGCTGAGATGAGGTTCTTCTGGCTTCCGCTATCAACAATAAAATGCAGTGGGGGGCCCTTCACCCACATCTGTGAATGAAAAATTATCTCCCCCTCTTCAGGATCTGTTGGTTCTTCTGGTTGAATTGTTGCGGTCGCGACAATAGCAGTAGGGTTTGCATCAATGCTCTGTCCTTTACCAGTATTTTCAGAATCAGATTCTGAATCAGGATTCAGCTCCTTGTCTTTGATCTCGACCACCAATGACTGTTTTGAGCAACATTCATTGGTATCGTGCCAGGGGATTTTGTGGAAATCGCACCATTTTCCAGTGTCCTTCTTTGTCTTCCTGTGACCCTTGTTTTCTTGTGGCTTGGACTGGTTTTCAAGAGACTGTTTGTTAGGGTCATCTTTGTCATACTTTGGTTGTTGCGGATTTGCAGACCCGAACTCTCATTTGTTCTGGTGCTTAAAATTCTTCTCAATTTTAACAGCATATCGATAAGCAGCACCGAGTGATGAGATGTCCAAAAATCTATTTTAGTTTGGATGTATCTGTGTAGAGCCCCAAAGTATTTCAGAACCAAATGTCGTTCGGAGTCTTTGATACCCAACTTGGTGCACAAGGTATGGAAGGTATTGGTGAA
>JASDQU010439364.1:10497-21667 GCA_032191745.1 Picea mariana
TTCACTGTTTTATATTGAAGGAATTCAAAAACGGAAATTAACTTCCATAACCATAAACATTTATCCATTTAGAATGGGAAAATAATAAAATTGTTTAATTCCCCAAACTAAATTAACTAAGTATAAAAATAAAAACTATTAATTGTTCAATGTATGGAAACTAATTTTCTCATTTCCCGCATTTTTCAAGACATTTTTTTTACACGTGTAAAAACAAAAAAAAAACATAAATTAATAAAATATAAAAACGAAAATTAGAGTTGCTACAGAATTTGAAATTATGTAGCTACTCTTTTATTAACTAAAATTAATGAAAATGAAAACTAAACTAAAAACGCTACACTCGTACCAATAACCAAAATATTTTAACATTGAGTATTGTTGGGAACTGTCTTGAAATCAAAATTAACGAAAATATTAACTCCTGGAGAGTTAATGTTAACTACATCTTTCTATTTATCTTCTTTGAACCCTGAAACTTGTCTTATTTGACTATTGATCAAATCTCTATTGTTTGATCTAAGGAGTTGATTTCATAATTCCAAATCAATTATAGCAGGTAACATTGGAACTACTAAATAATATTTATCCTTCCAGAAGGAAACATCCAGATTGGGACCGGTTTCAATTATTTCCTTTTTCTTTTCTTTAGCAAGATTTTCAATTGGTTCCTATGAAGAAATGTGTTGTGGGGAAGAGACTTTCTGATTCATAACCAACTCTTCATCATCAACCTGTATAGGAGAAATAACTTTCGTGGTTTTCCTAGACTTATTTCTGAACATTCTTGAATTTTTTCTCCCTTCCCTCTTGTTCATAAAATCAACAAGATTAATGGAATCGTCAATTTTTATGGTAATAGGTGGGTCATATTCAGATGCAAGCGAGGAAACTACAGTTTGCTTGGAAGCTTCTGAAGAAGTCTGAGGTGATCACTGAAAACATAGGATTCAGGGCTAAGGTTAAACTTGACAATTTGACTACAAGTAACCCTCACGGTGTTTTGTTGAGGAGAATAAGCATGAGGGTAAGGCAGAACAAAATCTTCTATAGGATTTGGCATTTCCTCCTGAGAAAGATGAAACTATGAACCTGCTTCCGAATTAACCTGAAAGTGATTTCTTTTCATGAATTTTTCCCAAGAATCACCATTCTATTGTAACTGAAATTCGATCATAATTTTCACTAAACCGTGATGAAATACATTTCCTTATGAAATGAGGCTCTTTCTCTAATAGAAATGTGTCATTTTAGATAGGATTTTAAGCAAGAACACAACCATGTTCAACTCATAATCCATGAAGACCATTAAAAACCAAAAGTGATAAATAAAGAAAAGGTTATATCTGCCCTCACAAGTGATAAAACCCTTAATAACTATTAACAAAAATGTCATTTTTATTTAATTGAGGATATGGGCATACCTTTATAATCGTATTTGCATTCGAGAGAAACTAGAATTTCCGACCAAGGAATCTCCTTCACCCTTTTGGTTTTAGACCAACATTCACCTTTTAATGGCAATTTAGTAGCTCTGGCTATTACTTCTTCATCTAGTTGTAATTCTATATCCCCAATTTTGGCTTGTTCACCATTAAAAGTTCGTGCGAAAGCTTTGGTGACATGCGCGTTATGACCATTAAACATGCGTAAAAAACTTAACCATCCAACCTTCTCAAAAGTTGGATAATAATCTTCCTGAGCTTCAATAAGCTCGACAACAGGTTCCACTCTAGGAATCATTCCCATATTAACAACACTTTACCACACTACAGTTCAGAAAAAACCCTCATTAACAGACCCTCGCTTGCAAATGAATAAAAACAGAGTTTCAATTCTTGAAGCAAAACCTTATTTCGAGGAAGACAACATAGGTGATAACTCATGGATACAAAGATATAGTTGAATGTTATACGTGGACGCAAATCAGTGTACTTCGAGAAAGGAGTAATGTTTGTATGCAGGTTGAAAGGACCCTCAATTAATGTTCCATTAACCTCAATTCAATTGGATCAAGCCTAATGTACCACAACAAGATCTTAAACAGTTGTTTGTAGATCATGAATATCAAAGTTATGACATGCTAAGTAGGATTTTAATAGATTATGATCGATCATGGTTTAGAGCATTGGTTTTAAAATTGACAATAAATCAAAAAAAAATGTAGCTTGTCAAATATTGTAGCTCTTTGAAACAAGAAGAAATCATAAGGAATATGTGAGATAAAAACATTTGAAAACCAACATTTTAATCAACACCTTTATCATCCAAAACATAAAATCTCATTAATGATTGGATGAAACTCAAAGAGGTTTAGGAGAATGTCCAAAATTGTCAAAACTGAAAAACGTTATTTAAGTAAAATAAAATTTCATTTTTCAAAAATGAAAAACGAAGGGTCCCAAATATTTATTTATAATACAGAATTTGGGAGGTTGTTGTCTTCTACAACATTACATGAAGCTCCAAAGTACCACAATAGTAGGCCAGACAAGGACATTGGCAGAGATTACACAAGCATTATTGAAAGAGTTCAAGAAACCAAAGTCTGAGTTGCAGTACATTATTGAGCTCAAGAAGATCAACCAAGTACAGACTGAGTCAGTATGGGAGTTCAATCAGAGGTTCAAATATGTGATGGGTAGGTTAACATTTCAAATACTTGATCAACAACATAGATGGTGGTTCATTTCAGGCTTGTTACCCCACATCTGCAGTCCTTTAATACAACAAAAGGTTACGTCGCAATATGAGGCATTGGAAATTGCTATGAAATTGGAAGCCTCTACAGTCGGAGACAACAATGGAATGGCGCAGATACATAACCCACTAGTTGCATTAACAATTCAATTGGTAGAAATCACAAAGGGGAAAGAGAAATGAGAATGGATCTGGTGCACCAAATGCAATACTGAAGGTCACCACAAAGATGAATTTCTAACCTTTGCACAGTACTTAGTAGTTGGAGCACCAAACCCACTACCAGGAAGAGGATACTACGAGATATGAAAGAAATGGGGACATAACCCCCATGAGTGTTAGGTACTCCAAAAATATCAAATTACCCCAAGAATCTTATTCTGTAGCTTTTTCAAATTAGTGGGACACAAAGACAAGGATTGTCACACATTCGATTTAATGAGGGAGCACATGACAAACATGTATAGGATTTAGGAGGAGAATACTGCGACAGAAGGGGGAGGGCAGTACAATAATCAAAGAGGATTCAACTAGAGAAAACAAGGAGGATTCGATAGGGGTTGAGGTAGAATAAATTTCGAGAGAGGAGGAAGAGGCCCCATAATATGCTATAATTGTAACCAACTAGGACACTTATCATGGGATTGCCAAAATCCCTGCACAACATCCACTTACTATTGGGCGTTAGAACATGTGACAAAGGACTGTCCACAACTACTAGAAAAATGGCAGGCCAGAGGGAATCAAAACCAGAACCCAAACATTCAAAATATATCCACTAAAATATGAGACAAAGGACCCAAAATAGTAGTCGTTACACGTGAAGGAACCAAAATAGGGATGGATGCAACCAACGAAAGGAAATTGGTTGAGCAGTGGGCAAAGAAAGTAGAAGTACCTATA
Source organism: Picea mariana (assembly GCA_032191745.1). Classification (NCBI taxonomy): domain Eukaryota; kingdom Viridiplantae; phylum Streptophyta; class Pinopsida; order Pinales; family Pinaceae; genus Picea; species Picea mariana. The sequence continues at coordinate 14,101 of JASDQU010439364.1, forward strand.
TGAGCATTTGAACCAGAGGAAGAGAAGGAGACCTATCACCAAGCAAGGAAAGAAATATTGCGACAGGACTGGGCAACGTCCACATAAACTACACCACCTATGGGGGATATGCATCCCACTAATGACCAGATCATGACTAGAGGGTCAATGGAGAAGATAAGTAAATTAGGAAAAAATTTGAATAGTTTCCTAGAGCTAGTCGAGGATGAAAATGCATTACATACATTATGCTCTATGATTGATCACTGCGCTCAAGGGAAGATAGACCCAACTGAAAGAAAAGTAGTGAACCTGTTATTCTGTAAGAAGAGAACCAATGGAGAGTTTAGGTTCAACGCGCAAATTGGAGAATACAACGTAGACAATGTGATCTTAGACTTGGGCTCTGACGTGAATGTATTACCTAAACAGACATAGGAAATGATGGGGAAACCTAAGTTATTTTGGTCACCCATTAAATTGAGATTATCAAACCAGTACAAAATAGTACCTATTGGCAGATTAAAAAGAATACCTATGAATATAGATGGAGTGTGCAGTGTCACAGACTTTGAAGTTATCGAGATTTTGGATGACAACCAACCATATCCAACGTTAATGGGACTGGAATGAGCCTTCGATAACCAATCCATTATCAATTTTAAAAGGCGATAGATGATATTTGAAATAGGAGAACTGAAAGTCACTGCGCCCTTAGACCCAAAAGAAGGAAGGAGGTACATAGAACCAGCGAAGGGCGATGAAATTGATAACTTGTACAGCATGACTAGAAGGATAGATGACTATGTTAACCCCACTATAAATTGCACACTGAGTTGGAGAAGCATCAATTCATGCACATCAGAATCAAAAGCAGGTCTAGAAAATTGGAAGCGGAGGATGCATGAAGTCTCAACACGACGATGCACACACATGACCAGCTCAGTGCACTGGATTGGAATAGAACTAATCAACCCATCTAAGTATGATGGATTGACAAACATAACAACATTTGTACAGACATTTGAGGCATAGGTACCATAGCAACTAAGTCTACTAGCACTAAACATTGTATTGAAATCCACCCCCTCAAGATGGTGGGTGACACACAAAGAAAACATGGAAGACTGGCAACAGTGTAGGAGACTAATCCAGATAAGATTTAATATTGAGGAGGGAGATAAGAAGCAGAAGTATATTAGGGAAGGAAACCCAACAGACCATCTGGCGCAGTGTGAAAAAGCGTGGAAATTGATCCCAGGGCAAGAATGGACACATAGGTTCATACATACCCTAGATACCATTCCAAAGAACCAGTACTTAAAACTGGAGATGTGCATAGATATAGCAGAATGGGAGTACATAACTCAACGATTCCAGGTAAAATTTACCTTTCAGAATGACTCGGTTGATCCAGGTGGATATCGGTGGCCACCCACCTTTTCCGACTGGCTCAAAACAGATTTCTGGCAATTTTGGCAATTTACTATTTTTAGCAGGTTTTAACTTCCGGGGCCATTTTGAGGGCCTAAATGAAGGTTTTTTGAGATAGAGGTTCTCAATGATAGTTGAAGGCATATTGAGCCCCAAAATGAATCTTCTCGACGATACCTTTCCAACGAGCTATCACATGCCTAAAACGGAGATCGTATGCGAAAGTCACGACCCCGGGAAGTTGATGTACTAACTTACCCAAACGGGGCCCACATGACTTTTGGCGCTTCATCTCCTAGGGTTAGTTTTTTGGATGTCTATGACTTTTCGCATTCTCGTCTATTGTAAAAAGGCCTCTAGAGCCTCATTGTAATCATCTTCTCATGGATGCGAGTAGCAGCCACATCTCTTCTCAGAGATAAGCTACCAGCGCCCTAGCTAGTTTATTTCCATTCTGTCTGTAAGCATATTTCAGTCATTTGTTATTAATGAAATGAAGTCTTATTTCCACTGCATCTCTGCGTTTATGTGTATTTCTGTATCTCATTGTGTTCCTACATAAATCTGGATTATCGGCTCCAATATGTACAACGCTACAGGCGATTAAAAAAAAATCTTCGTCAAAGTAGAACCAATGGTAGTAATATTTGTATGCAATGCACACGACGCCTCCATGATGGTTCACAAGTTATTGGAATGTTACAATGTGATGCAGGAGGATCAGGAGGATGAAGATCCTCGCAACATCCAAGTAGCGGAAACAGAGGGAGAAAAAACAGTAGAGGGCCCAGAGCTAGAATATACAAATTACGCACAACCAGTCAAGACACGTAAAGTTAATATTGGAACAGAGGAAAACACTAAGTTTGCACAGATAGGAGATTACTGGGATGGGGAAACCATAGAAAAGATAGCGGATATAATGCATGAATACCGTGACTTATTTCCTACTACATTCTCATAGATGGAAGGGATAGTGGGCGAGTTAGGGGCGATAAGGATCCCACTGAAACACGGTGCTAAACTAGTAAAACACAGACCCTACAGAATGAATCCAACATATAAATAAAAATTCAAGGAGGAAATCGATCGCATGCTAAAAGCATGAGTTATCGAACCGATTGAGGAATCAGAATGGATCAGTCCAGTAGTATTCCAAAACAAGAAAACATGGGGTATGTTACAAGGAAAATCTCTTTATGGCATGGGGTAAACCACAACAGACGGAAATGACTGCAAAAATCAACTCTAATATCAAGTATGCTATATAAGCAAATATGTTAACAAGACAAGATAAAGAGCCTACCTCATCCAAATGTTTGATGAAGTCCATCGTTGAGCACTTGACTCAAAGCAATACACCTGCAAATTGTCCTCAACAACCAAGAAACGCAAGCATATGGTGATAATATATAAAGTTAGCACATTCAATAGCATAATCCATCAATATTCATAATAAATATGCCCATGGAATAACAATTCAAATATTTGCAAGACATTAATTGAACGAGAAAAGAGTATTTCTATTAAAATGTAATAAGCATAAGTGTTTGAATCACAAACTTCTGTGTCGGTACGGTTCAGAACGGAGAAACTAAGTCCCTTCTAGCTGGGCCTCCACCACTTCAATCCTCCACCAAAGGCAAGCTCTTATAAGAGAGACAATGAGGTTCTCAATCAAGTAGGGAAGAGCTTGGGGGTTGAACAATGTGTTCAAACTTAAAAGGATAAAGGGATGTAGACTCAATATGAAGTGAATAATTTATCCAGAGTAACTTTGCTCTCAAATTTGAACTCTTCTCCTCTTTTCCACAGCTTGGATATGGCCAATGTATAGCCTTCAAATGGAACTGAAGGGCCGAGTCGAAACGTTTCCAGTATATGGAAGGTCAAGGATCATGGATCTCGTGATGTGACATGGAAACCTAACACCATTTTATAATTTTGGGCACAAAACCTGATGTACACGGGCTGTAATGGTGCAACCTGTGCATAAGCATGTTGTATAACAGTTAGGGCATGTATATGTGGAAAAATATTATTTTTATCTTAGGGAACTGCAAAAAGGGACTTCAAGTCTGCATAGGGAACTGGAAAAAGGCCTTCGGAGCAAATTTGCATAGGGTAAGACAAATCTTGATATAATAGATGCCCCCTAATGTGTGAGGTCAGAGGAGTATCTGCGATGGCCGAAATACATTATAATACCCAAAAGTGGAGTAACGGAGACCCAGCTGGATGAATAATTGCTCATGAGAATATTACAATCTGTACTGACTTTGCGCACATGGCTTCCAATTCGAATTACACTGCAGATCCATGTGAAAATATACCAAATAGTTGTTCATGGCTCTGAATAGGCAATACAAAGGTGGCTACATGCCAAAGGATATCATAGTCACGAAGAAGGCCCAGTAAAACCAATCTCAAAATCAATCTAAAGATATATGTATACAATGGAGTACAATCCGATCTCCCATGATCACTGAAGTCACATAGGTATTGGTCCAATGAAAGATAGCAACAACTCAGGAAAGTTGTGACTCTGAATTGATGTCTTCAAGTCTTCTACACGATCTGCCAAAGGTGTAAGTCTACATCGTGTGAATAAAGGAGTTGAGGTCGAACAAAATGAGACTTCATTTGATTACCGATCATTAAGGTATACCGTTAACAAACACGAGACAACCTACCGATGATGAAAGTAGGTATCAAGGCATCAAGTACATTCTTACAACTATGAATAAAGGAGTTAAGGGCGAACACTTGAAGAATCCATCGATCAGGAGACATTGATGTATTCCCAACTATTGATGGCGGGAGAACTTGCCACTAATGATTGCAAGCCTCTAGGTACTCATAGGACTCTAGGCCTCATTTATAGAATAGATGGGTTGAAGTCGATGGAAGGAGACCCACTGAAAGGAGAGCATTGAGGAATCTCTCATCATTCAGCATGAGGTACAAAGCAGGAGCTTGATTATTTGGAGGAAATCGAACGAAGAACATGTTCACGAACCACTGACCCTGTGCATCTTTTCACCTGTGCCAAATGCAAGCAGTACACGAAAAAGACCCTCTGAATAGAAGCCAATAAGGAAAATTGTTGACAAAGGTGAGGAAACCACCAATAAGACTAATGGCATCCAAGACACTGTACGAATCCCAATGTGTGAATAGATTTATTGCCATCGAACACAAGGAAAAATCCTCAGTCGACGACCAATGATGAAATGTTGACTGTCAGGTTCAAGGTTACCTACCAATGATGAAAGTAGGACTAGGGTGCATGATAGGACTACAAATTCATGTAAATCTGAGACACATTGAGGGTATGGTCGACATGCAAAGTCAAGAGTTCTGAGGAATGGCCAACATAGGCTGATAGATATCCTTTGAACAAGAGCATGAGACATATGGAAGACTCTGGCAACATAGACTCAATGATGAAACTTTGTGATGCAGGAGGCATCAATCAAACTCTCCATAAGGACTTGAAGAGTAACCAGTCGGGGGAGCAAACTCTAAGTAACGAGCTTAGCTTCCTAAGGTCATGGTAAACCCAAAATTTTGATGACAAGTGGACTCAAAAGTTTGTGCTATGTTCAAAGGCGACACAACTGCTACCATTATAAGATAATATTCTTTTCCCACCCGTCTTTTTTGTTTTTTCATATTCAAATGAATGTTATGATATAGAGGAGGAAACGAGTGTCGCAAGTAAGCAACTAGTTCTAGCATTGGAAAATACCTATGCTCAATGCAAGGAGGTGCATGTAGGAGATGGACACTTGAGGGAATGTTTCCTCTTGGGTATAAGGTGTCAAGATACAAAGGATATAAACAAGGCTCTACTTGGCTGATGATGCAAACTGCTGAGGTAATAGGCTTATAATGTGAAAGCGAGAACCGACAAGAGGCTCAATACTGCAAGCAAGAAAATGAGGTGCAATTACAACTTAACGCCAAAAAATGTCCTTTTTCGTAAATTAAGTCTACTTGGTTTGGAAAAGCAGTAAACTTACACCAAATAGACATCCTTTCAAATCCAATTTACGAGTGTGAAAGAGACAAATTCACTCGACAATCTTTTCGCTTTTTGAAAGAGTCGGAAAATAACTTAAACTAGACTCGTAGGGATTTTTCTAAGCAGCATGTCATGGGGGAGGCCAGGGCTCCCATGCAGGACTTCTGTGAAAGGTCAACAACTTACGAACAACTGACACAAGCTTGGGAAAATCCAGAGATTTCAAAGTAGAGGGGGATAAAATACTCGCGGAGGTTACCTTCTCAATGATATATTAGAGAACACCTCTTATTTGAAAGGGAATAGGAGAAGGACTTTGATACCCCACAAGACCATCCCAAACAAAGGGAACCTCTCCAAGACTTGGAGGGAGAGTCCTCGGGGAGAGTAAAACTCGCCCTTGTTTAGAAGGTGCAAGACTAGGAATGTCCATGACATGGTCAAAAGAAGCCTCACTCCTCAAAATAGGAGCAGTGTCAGGCGAATATGGCATTGGCATGACTGTTGTGTCAAGCAAAGGAGAAATAGAATGTTTGGAAACCAAAGACAATTCTGAACCCAAAGGGTTATCAGACAAGGACTGCACTTCTTCTACTACCACAGTAGTAGGGCACAAGCGAGTTAAATGACCTCCTTTGCAAAGCATACAAAGGAACTTGGGGTTACGCCCTATACATTGAGGCTTCTCAATCATATGAATGCCCCCAGTGTCACTCACAATGGTTGGTGACATGCTCTCAGCGTGACTGGCAAAGGACGGTGGTCCATCCCCCACATGATGTACAGAGGTTGGCGATGACTCTCCAACTTGGCTGACCAGGGTTGGAGATGTGATGTCAGTATGACTCATGGCGACTTGAGTTGTGGCCCCACCATGACTTGCATCAGCCGTACTGGTGGCGATGGTTGGAGGTGGCATTTGAGACCAAGGTCCTGGGAAAGATTGGTTTTGAGGAATTGTAGACCAGGAAGGATTCTAGTCTACACCCTGTCCCTGCCTAGCAGGGTAATATCCTCCTCCCAATTGATCCATGGAGGTTTGTAAAGGCATCATCACCGAAGCATATGTTTGCGAAGAGAAAAAGGCGTGACACAGCTTACTCAAGTGAGGATATATATTGCCCCCAGACAAAGGAATTTCGTGAAGGGGGTAGCCCATACCATAAAATTGACTCCCTCTGTATGAAATACTAAAGGATAGATGGAGGTCCGTCATGGGAAAAGTGTTCGTAGGAATTGACATGGAGGATGAAGGATATATGGACGGGGTGTAATAAGTAGAATAATCACCCATTTGAGCACTTTCTCCTGGAAAAGTGAAGCTAGGATTGGATCCGTAAGAAGGCAGATTCCAACCTCCCACTGTGAGAGTCAGTTGAGGGATATGACTCCCATCAAACGAATATGTAGAAAAAGGATTCATCATGCCCCCATATCCAAAACTAGGATTCATATAAGCAGGCGAGGGAGAGGATGGAAAGGGTGAAAGCATGTTTGGCATATCAAGAGGAAGATGATTAGAGACCCAAGGTATTGACTGAGTATCATGATTATGTAAACCATTATGAAACACGAACGGATTCGTCCCCATGAAATGAGTGAATGTCATGGGGGAGGTAGTGCTAAATGAGGGAGTCAAAGGGACTCCACTATCCATGATAATGAAAACTCACGACGCAATACAAAATCCTAAGGTCAACTAATGATCAAAGAGCACACCAAAATAAACAAAAGGCCAATATGCACACAAACAGGATAAAGTGGATGAAAGGGTCCTCCCTCCCTAAAGTAGGTATGCCTCGCCCAAGAGGGGCCTAAGACTCCCTGCAAAAGATCAGAGGTATCATAATCAGTTATAAGAGCCCTCGTGGGCTTAACAACTAGTCAGTCAGATCCCCCCGGAGAGGTAATCCTCCATAAAGGTTGTGTGTTGTCTAACCCTTATCTGACCCAGGCTATTGTTGAGGGGTCCTAAATCCCTTCAACTCAACAATAGGAACCAAACCCGCCATCGAGGCCCAATTAGACTCTGCAACATTTAATGGTGGAATGGTTCTCTAGATCTTGCGATCCGGCCAATTAATCAATGGGCTTTACGTAGTGATTGACGGGATTTTTTCTTGTGAA
>JASDQU010439364.1:21717-34916 GCA_032191745.1 Picea mariana
TTCACTGTTTTATATTGAAGGAATTCAAAAACGGAAATTAACTTCCATAACCATAAACATTTATCCATTTAGAATGGGAAAATAATAAAATTGTTTAATTCCCCAAACTAAATTAACTAAGTATAAAAATAAAAACTATTAATTGTTCAATGTATGGAAACTAATTTTCTCATTTCCCGCATTTTTCAAGACATTTTTTTTACACGTGTAAAAACAAAAAAAAAACATAAATTAATAAAATATAAAAACGAAAATTAGAGTTGCTACAGAATTTGAAATTATGTAGCTACTCTTTTATTAACTAAAATTAATGAAAATGAAAACTAAACTAAAAACGCTACACTCGTACCAATAACCAAAATATTTTAACATTGAGTATTGTTGGGAACTGTCTTGAAATCAAAATTAACGAAAATATTAACTCCTGGAGAGTTAATGTTAACTACATCTTTCTATTTATCTTCTTTGAACCCTGAAACTTGTCTTATTTGACTATTGATCAAATCTCTATTGTTTGATCTAAGGAGTTGATTTCATAATTCCAAATCAATTATAGCAGGTAACATTGGAACTACTAAATAATATTTATCCTTCCAGAAGGAAACATCCAGATTGGGACCGGTTTCAATTATTTCCTTTTTCTTTTCTTTAGCAAGATTTTCAATTGGTTCCTATGAAGAAATGTGTTGTGGGGAAGAGACTTTCTGATTCATAACCAACTCTTCATCATCAACCTGTATAGGAGAAATAACTTTCGTGGTTTTCCTAGACTTATTTCTGAACATTCTTGAATTTTTTCTCCCTTCCCTCTTGTTCATAAAATCAACAAGATTAATGGAATCGTCAATTTTTATGGTAATAGGTGGGTCATATTCAGATGCAAGCGAGGAAACTACAGTTTGCTTGGAAGCTTCTGAAGAAGTCTGAGGTGATCACTGAAAACATAGGATTCAGGGCTAAGGTTAAACTTGACAATTTGACTACAAGTAACCCTCACGGTGTTTTGTTGAGGAGAATAAGCATGAGGGTAAGGCAGAACAAAATCTTCTATAGGATTTGGCATTTCCTCCTGAGAAAGATGAAACTATGAACCTGCTTCCGAATTAACCTGAAAGTGATTTCTTTTCATGAATTTTTCCCAAGAATCACCATTCTATTGTAACTGAAATTCGATCATAATTTTCACTAAACCGTGATGAAATACATTTCCTTATGAAATGAGGCTCTTTCTCTAATAGAAATGTGTCATTTTAGATAGGATTTTAAGCAAGAACACAACCATGTTCAACTCATAATCCATGAAGACCATTAAAAACCAAAAGTGATAAATAAAGAAAAGGTTATATCTGCCCTCACAAGTGATAAAACCCTTAATAACTATTAACAAAAATGTCATTTTTATTTAATTGAGGATATGGGCATACCTTTATAATCGTATTTGCATTCGAGAGAAACTAGAATTTCCGACCAAGGAATCTCCTTCACCCTTTTGGTTTTAGACCAACATTCACCTTTTAATGGCAATTTAGTAGCTCTGGCTATTACTTCTTCATCTAGTTGTAATTCTATATCCCCAATTTTGGCTTGTTCACCATTAAAAGTTCGTGCGAAAGCTTTGGTGACATGCGCGTTATGACCATTAAACATGCGTAAAAAACTTAACCATCCAACCTTCTCAAAAGTTGGATAATAATCTTCCTGAGCTTCAATAAGCTCGACAACAGGTTCCACTCTAGGAATCATTCCCATATTAACAACACTTTACCACACTACAGTTCAGAAAAAACCCTCATTAACAGACCCTCGCTTGCAAATGAATAAAAACAGAGTTTCAATTCTTGAAGCAAAACCTTATTTCGAGGAAGACAACATAGGTGATAACTCATGGATACAAAGATATAGTTGAATGTTATACGTGGACGCAAATCAGTGTACTTCGAGAAAGGAGTAATGTTTGTATGCAGGTTGAAAGGACCCTCAATTAATGTTCCATTAACCTCAATTCAATTGGATCAAGCCTAATGTACCACAACAAGATCTTAAACAGTTGTTTGTAGATCATGAATATCAAAGTTATGACATGCTAAGTAGGATTTTAATAGATTATGATCGATCATGGTTTAGAGCATTGGTTTTAAAATTGACAATAAATCAAAAAAAAATGTAGCTTGTCAAATATTGTAGCTCTTTGAAACAAGAAGAAATCATAAGGAATATGTGAGATAAAAACATTTGAAAACCAACATTTTAATCAACACCTTTATCATCCAAAACATAAAATCTCATTAATGATTGGATGAAACTCAAAGAGGTTTAGGAGAATGTCCAAAATTGTCAAAACTGAAAAACGTTATTTAAGTAAAATAAAATTTCATTTTTCAAAAATGAAAAACGAAGGGTCCCAAATATTTATTTATAATACAGAATTTGGGAGGTTGTTGTCTTCTACAACATTACATGAAGCTCCAAAGTACCACAATAGTAGGCCAGACAAGGACATTGGCAGAGATTACACAAGCATTATTGAAAGAGTTCAAGAAACCAAAGTCTGAGTCGTAGTACATTATTGAGCTCAAGAAGATCAACCAAGTACAGACTGAGTCAGTATGGGAGTTCAATCAGAGGTTCAAATATGTGATGGGTAGGTTAACATTTCAAATACTTGATCAACAACATAGAGAGTGGTTCATTGCAGGCTTGTTACCCCACATCCGCAGTCCTTTAATACAACAAAAGGTTACATCGCAATATGAGGCATTGGAAATTGCTATGAAATTGGAAGCCTCTCCAGTCAGAGACAACAATGGAATGGTGCAGATACATAACCAACTAGTTGCATTAACAATTCAATTGGTAGAAATCACAAAGGGGAAAGAGAAATGAGAATGGATCTGGTGCACCAAATGCAATACTGAAGGTCACCACAAAGATGAATTTCTAGCCTCTGCACAGTACTTAGTAGCCGGAGCACCAAACCCACTACCAGGAAGAGGATACTACGAGATATGAAAGAAATGGGGACATAACCCCCATGAGTGTTAGGTACTCCAAAAATATCAAAGTACCCCAAGAATCTTATTCTGTAGCTTTTTCAAATCAGTGGGACACGAAGACAAGGATTGTCACGCATTCAATTTAATGAGGGAGCACATGAAAAACATGTACATGATTTAGGAGGAGCATACTGCGACATAAGGGGGAGGGCAGTACAATAATCAAAGAGGATTCAACTAGAGAAAACAAGGAGGATTCGGTAGGGGTCGAGGTAGAATAAAGTTCGAGAGAGGAGGAAGAGGCCCCATAATATGCTATAATTGTAACCAACTAGAACACTTATCGTGGGATTGCCAAAATCCTTGCACAACATGCACTTACTATTGGGCGTTAGAACATGCGACAGAGGATTGTCCACAACTACTGGAAAAATGGTAGGCCAGAGGGAATCAAAACCAGAACCCAAACATTCAAAATATATCCATTAAAATACGAGACAAAGGACCCAAAATAGTAGTCGTTACATGCGAAGGAACCAAAATAGGGATGGATGCAACCAACGAAAGGAAATTGGTTGAGCAGTGGGCAAAGAAAGTAGAAGTACCTATATGAGCATTTGAACCAGAGGAAGAGAAGGAGACCTATCACCAAGCAAGGAAAGAAATATTGTGACGGGACTGGGCAACATCCACATAAACTACACCACCTATGGGGGATATGCATCCCACTAATGACCAGATCATGACTAGAGGGTCAATGGAGAAGATAAGTAAATTAGGAAAAATTTTGAAGAGTTTCCTAGAGCTAGTCGAGGATGAAAATGCATTACATACATTATGCTATATGATTGATCACTGCGCTCAAGGGAAGACAGACCCAACTGAAAGAAAAGTAGTGAACCAGTTATTGTGTAAGAAGAGAACCAATGGAGAGTTCAGGTTCAGCGCGCAAATTGGAGAATACGACGTAGACAATGTGATCTTAGACTTGGGCTCTAACGTGAATGTATTACCTAAACAGACATGGGAAATGATGGGGAAACCTAAGTTATTTTGGTCACCCATTAAATTGAGATTATCAAACCAGTACAAAATAGTACCTATTGGCAGATTAAAAAGAATACCTATAAATATAGATGGAGTGTGCAGTGTCACAGACTTTGAAGTTATCGAGATTGTGGATGACAACCAACCATATCCAACGTTAATGGGACTGGAATGAGCCTTCGATAACCAAGCCATTATCAATTTTAAAAGGCGATAGATGATATTTGAAGTAGGAGAACTGAAAGTCACTGCACCCTTAGACCCAAAAGAAGGAAGGAGGTACATAGAACTAGCAAAGGGCGATGAAATTGATAACTTGTACAACATGACTGGAAGGATAGACAACTATGTTAACCCCACCATAAATGGCACACTGAGTTGGATAAGCATCAATTCGTGCACATCAGAATCAAAAGCAGGTCTGGAAAATTGGAAGTGGAGGATGCATGAAGTCTCAACACGACGATGTGCACTCATGACCAGATGAGTGCACTAGATTGGAATAGAACTAATCAACCCATCTAAGTATGACGGATTGAAAAACATAACAACATTTGTACAAACATTTGAGGCACAGGTACCATAGCAACCGAGGCTACTAGCACTAAACATTGTATTGAAATCCACCCCCTCAAGATGGTGGGTGACACACAAAGAAAACATGGAAGAATGGCAATAGTGTAGGAGACTAATCCAGATAAGATTTAATATTGAGGAGGGAGATAAGAAACAAAAGTATATTAGGGAAGGAAACCCAACAAACCATATGGCGCAGTGTGAAAAAGCGTGGAAATCGATCCCAGGGCAAGAATGGACACATAGGTTCATACATACCCTAGATACCATTCCAAAGAACCAGTACTTAAAACTGGAGATGTGCATAGATATAGCAGAATGGGAGTACATAACTCAACGATTCCAGGTAAAATTTACCTTTCAGAATGACTCGGCTCCAATATGTACAACGCTACAGGCGATTAAAAAAAAATCTTCGTCAAAGTAGAACCAATGGTAGTAATATTTGTATGCAATGCACACGACGCCTCCATGACGGTTCACAAGTTATTGGAATGTTACAATGTGATGCAGGAGGATTGGGAGGATGAAGATCCTCGCAACATCCAAGTAGCGGAAACAGAGGGAGAAAAAACAGTAGAGGGCCCAGAGCTGGAATATACAACATACGCACAACCAGTCAAAACACGCAAAGTTAATATTGGAATAGAGGAAAACACTAAGTTTGCACAGATAGGAGATTACTGGGATGGGGAAACCATAGAAAAGATAGCAGATATAATGCATGAATACCGTGACTTATTTCCTACTACATTCTCATAGATGAAAGGGATAGCGGGCGAGTTAGGGGCGATAAGGATCCCACTGAAACACGGTGCTAAACCAGTAAAACAGAGACCCTACAGAATGAATCCAACATATAAATAAAAATTCAAGGAGGAAATTGATCGCATGCTAAAAGCATGAGTTATCGAACCGAATGAGGAATCAGAATGGATCATTCCAGTAGTAGTCCAAAACAAGAAAACAGGGGGTATGTTACAAGGAAAATCTCTCTATGGCATGGAGTAAACCACAACAGGCGGAAATGACTGCAAAAATCAACTCTAATATCAAGTATGCTATATAAGCAAATATGTTAACAAGACAAGATAAAGAGCCTACCTCATCCAAACGTTCGATGAAGTCCATCGTTGAGCACTTGACTCAAAGCAATACACCTGCAAATTGTCCTCAACAACCAAGAAACGCAAGCATATGGTGATAATATATAAATTTAGCACATTCAATAGCATAATCCATCAATATTCATAATAAATATGCCCATGGAATAACAATTCAAATATTTGCAAGACATTAATTGAACGAGAAAAGATTATTTCTATTAAAATGTAATAAGCAGAAGTGTTTGAATCACAAACTTTTGTGTCGGTATGGTTCAGAACCGAGAAACTAAGTCCCTTCCAGCTGGGCCTCCACCGCTTCAATCCTCCACCAAAGGCAAGCTCTTATAATAGAGACAATGAGATTCTCAATCAAGTAGGGAAGAGCTTGGGGGTTGAACAATGTGTTCAAACTTAAAAGGATAAATGGATGCAGACTCAATATGAAGTGAATAATTTATCCAGAGTAACTTTGCTCTCAAAGTTGAACTATTCTCCTCTTTTCCACAGCTCGGATATGGCCAATGTATAGCCTTCAAATGGAACTGAAGGGCCGAGTCGAAACGTTTCCAGTATATGGAAGGTCAAGGATCATGGATCTCGTGACGTGACATGAAAACCTGACACCATTTTATAATTTTGGGCACAAAACCTTATGTACGCGGGTTGTAATGGTGCAACCTGTGCATAAGCATGTTGTATAATAGTTAGGGCATGTATATGTGGAAAAATATTATTTTTATCTCTAGGAACTGCAAAAAGGGACTTCAAGTCTACATACAGAACTGGAAAAAGGCCTTCTGAGAAAATTTGCATAGGGTGAGACAAATATTGATATAATAGATGCCCCCTAATGTGTGAGGTTAGAGGAGTATCTGCAATGGATGAAATACATTATAATACCCAAAAGTGGAGTAACGGAGACCCAGCTGGATGAACTAATTGCTCATGAGAATATTACAATCTGTACTGACTTTGCGCACATGGCTTCCAATTCGAATTACACTGCAGATCCATGTGAAAATATACCAAATAGTTGTTCATGGCTTTGAATAGGCAATACAATTGGCTAAACTCACTGAAGTCACATAGGTACTGGTCCAATGAAAGATAGCAACAACTCAGGAAAGTTGTGACTCTGAACTGATGTCTTCAAGTCTTCTACACGATCTGCCAAAGGTGTAAGTCTACATCGTGTGAATAAAGGAGTTGGGGTCGAACAAAATGAGACTTCATTTGATTACCGGTCATTAAGGTATACCGTTAACAAACACGAGACAACCTATCGATGATGAAAGTAGGTATCAAGGCATCGAGTACATTCTTACAACTATGAATAAAGGAGTTAAGGGCGAACACTTGAAGAATCCATCGATCAAGAGACATTGATGTATTCCCAACTATTGATGGCGAGAGAACTTGCCACTAATGATTGCAAGCCTCTAGGTACTCATAGGACTCTAGGCCTCATTTACAGAATAGATGGGTTGAATTCGATGGAAGGAGACCCACTGAAAGGAGAGCATTGAGGAATCTCTCATCATTCAGCACGAGGTACAAAGAAGGAGCTTGATTATTTGGAGGAAATCGAACGAAGAACATGTTCACGAACCAATGACCCTGTGCGTCATTTCACGTGTGCCAAATGCAAGCAGTACATGAAAAAGACCCTCTGAATAGAAGCCAATAAGGAAAATTGTTGACAAAGGTGAGGAAACCACCAATAAGGCTAATGGCATCCAGGACACTATACGAATCCCAATGTGTGAATAGATTTCTTTCCGTCAAACACAAGGGAAAATCCCCAGTCAGCGACCAATGATGAAATGTTGATTGTTGGGTTCAAGGTTACCTACCAATGATGAAAGTAGGACCAGGGTGCACGATAGGACTACAAATTCATGTAAATCTGAGACACATCGAGGGTATGGTCGACATGCAAAGTCAATAGTTCTGAGGAATGGCCAACACAGGCTGATAGATATCCTTTGAACAAGAGCATGAGACATATGGAAGACTCTGGCAACATAGACTCAATGATGAAACTTTGTGATGCAGGAGGCATCAATCAAACTCTCCATAAGGACTGGAAGAGTAACCAGTCGGGGGAGCAAACTCTAAGTAACGAGCTCAGCTTCCTAAGGTCATGGTAAACCCAAAATTTTGATGACAAGTGGACTCAAAAGTTTTTGCTATGTTCAAAGGCGACACAACTGCTGCCATTATAAGATAATATTCTTTTCCCACCCGTCTTTTTTGTTTTTTCATATTCAAATGAATGTTATGATACAGAGGAGGAAACGAGTGTCGCAAGTAAGCAACTAGTTCTAGCATCGGAACATACCTATGCTCAATGCAAGGAGGTGCATGCAGGAGATGGACACTCGAGGGAATGTTTCCTCTTGGGTATAAGGTGTCAAGCTACAAAGGATATAAACAAGGCTCTACTTGGCTGATGATGCAAACTGCTGAGGTAATAGGCTTATAATGTGAAAGCGAGAAACGGCAAGAGGCTCAATACTACAAGAAAAAAAATGAGGTGCAATTACAACTTAACGCCAAAAAATGTCCTTTTTCATAAATTTAGTCTACTTGGTTTGGAAAAGCAGTAAACTTACACCAAATAGACGTCCTTTCAAATCCAATTTACGAGTGTGAAAATGACAAGTTCACTCGGCAATCTTTTCGCTTTTTGAAAGAGTCAGAAAATAACTTAAACTAGACTCTTAGGGAGTTTTCTAAGCGGCATGTCATGGGGGAGGCCAGGGCTCCCATGCAGGACTTCTGTGAAAGGTTAGCAACTTACGAACAACTAACACAAGCTTGGGAAAATCCATAGCTTTCAAAGTAGAGGGGGATAAAATACTCGCGGAGGTTACCTTCTCAATGATATATTAGAGAACGCCTATTATTTGAAAGGGAATAGGAGAAGGAATTTGATACCCCACAAGACCATCCTAAACAAAGGGAACCTCTCCAAGACTTGGAGGTAGAGTACTCGAGGAGAGTAAAACTCGCCCTTGTTTAGAAGTTGCAAGACTAGGAATGTCCATGACATGGTCAAAAGAAGCCTCACTCCTCAAAACAGGAGCAGTGTCAGGCGAATATTGCATCGGCATGACTATTTTGTCAAGCAAAGGAGAAATAGAATGTTTGGAAACCAAAGACAACTCTGAACCCAAAGGGTTATCAGACAAGGACTGCACTTCTTCTACTACCACAGTAGTAGGGCACAAGCGAATTAAATGACCTCCTTTGCAAAGCATACAAAGGAACTTGGGCTTACGCCCTATACGTTGAGGCTTCTCAATCATATGAATGCCCCCAGTGACACTCACAATGGTTGGTGACATGCTCTCAGCGCAACTAGCAGAGGATGGTGGTCCATCCCCCACATGATGTACAGAGGTTGGCGATGACTCTCCAACTTGGCTGACCAGGGTTGGAGATGTGATGTCAGTATGACTCATGGCGACTAGAGTTGTGGCCCCAACATGACTTGCAGCGGCCGTACTGGTGGCGATGGTTGGAGATGGCATTTGAGACCAAGGTCCTGGGAAAGATTGGTTTTGAGGAATTGTAGACCAGGAAGGATTCTAGTCTACACCTTGTCCCTGCCTAGCAGGGTAATATCCTCCTCCCAATTGATCCATGGAGGTTTGTAAAGGCATCATCACCGAAGCATATGTTTGCGAATAGAAAAAGGCATGACACGGGTTACTCAGGTGAGGATATATATTGCCCCCAGACAAAGGGATTTTGTGAAGGGGTAGCCCATACCATAAAATTGACTCCCTCTGTATGAAATACTAGAGGATAGATGGAGGTCCGTCATGGGAAAAGTGTTCGTAGGAATTGACATGGCGGATGAAGGATATATGGACGAGGTGTAATAAGTAGAATAATCACCCATTTGAGCACTTTCTCCTGGAAAAGTGAAGCTAGGATTGGATCCGTAAGAAGGCAGATTCCAACCTCCCACTGTGAGAGTCGGTTTAGGGATATGACTCCCATCAAATGAATATGTAGAAAAAGGATTCATCATGCCCCCATATCCAAAACTAGGATTCATATAAGCAGGTGAGGGAGAGGATGGAAAGGGTGAAAGCATGTTTGGCATATCAAGTGGAAGATGATTAGAGACCCAAGCTATTGGTTGAGTATCATGATTATGTAAACCATTATGAAACACGGACGGATTCGTCCCCATGAAATGAGCGAATGTCATGGGGGAGGTAGCGCTAAATGAGGGAGTCAAAGGGACTCCACTATCCATGATAATGAAACTCACGACGCAATACAAAATCCTAAGGTCAACTAATGATCAAAGAGCACACCAAAATAAACAAAAGGACAATATGCACACAAACAGGATAAAGTGGATGAAAGGGTCCTCCCTCCCTAAAGTAGGTATGTCTCGCCCAAGAGGGACCTGAGACTCCCTGCAAAATATCAGAGGTATCAGAATCAGTCATAAGAGCCCTCGTGGGCTTAACAACTAGTCGGTCAGATCCCCCCAGAGAGGTAATCCTCCATAAAGGTTGTGTGTTGTCTAACCCTTATCTGACCCAGGCTATTGTTAAGGGGTCTTAAATCCCTTCAACTCAACAGTAGGAACCAAACCCACCACCGAGGCCCAATTAGACTCTACAACATTTAATGGTGGAATGGTTCTCCAGATCTTGCAATCCGGCCAATTAATCGATGGGCTTTACGTAGTGATTGACAGGATTTTTTCTTGTGAAATCTCCTCCTTCAGTTCGAACGTTGTCTTTTTGTATTTTCTCTTATAGGTGGGACAGATAAAGATAAAAGCCGGTATAAACCAACTGGGTAACAAAGTGGGAAATCTTAACTATTGGAGAAGGCTGAGCTTGGGATAGCCCACGTGCTCAAACGTGCAAACAATGATTCTTACACCTAAAACAAGCCTAGTACTAATACATTAACCTATTGGTGTTCCAATTATTGACTGAGATAAGATTATCATAAGAAAACACAAATGTAATGAACGATGGTATGAAAAATAGTTTCCTTATCTTTAATCATCAATCACATATGAACACAACGATTTAATTTTTATCATTAAAGACAAGAACTATAAAAATATTGAATCAGATAACTTATCAACAGATTCAGAGGCTCTTACTGGTTATAGCATCCATTCATGAGATAAAATCATAAATAATTCTTCTTTAGATCCAATCAGACATGCTTTTGATGAAAAAACTCAAACTTGTCTCTAGTCCTAAAAAGGACTTCTCAATTAAGGTAGCTCCAAAATAGTTCTTTACAAATCCAAAAATGAGGGTCTTTGCCAAAACCATCGACCTTCAAAACATTCAAAGACCCCCTATTTAACAGAGTTGCAGAGCATCTCGTCCTTAGGGGACTGAGACCTAATTTTAGGTAACTGTTCGTAAAACAAATTATTAAATTGACTATGACATTGGACTTAATCAACAAGAGTGGTTCTTATCACACACAGAAGACTACTCTTGTATCTAGTCTAAGAAAATGTTGGAATTAATCAATTAAAAAACACTGTTGTCTCTGAGACAGAACTGATGCATGCACTGGAGGAACTGACTCGGCAAAAAATAGGCCTTGGAATGACAAAACAAAGCTCTGTGTTGAGCAATGGAGTGCCTGCGAGCTGTTGGAGGCCACTGGAGACAACTGGTTGCATGATCAGAGTCTGTTGAAGTGTTATGAAACCAATCTGCGTCGACCTGTGACTGAGACTTAACTCTATGTCTGTGTCTGAGCTTTCGGAAGCTAAGCGCACTCCATCTCAACTGTAACTGACCCTTCTCCCCGCTTTCACCATGATGACTTGGTCATGAACCGGAAGACGTGGAGGCGAGCGTCCAATAGGAAAACAGGATGCATGGAGGTGATAGGTGATATGGGGAGTAGTCGGGGGGAACAGGTGGTGAAAGTTGAATGATAGCAGGGGTGTGAGTGGAGGTGACGTGGTGACCTGATGTCATACAAGCACATGATTGCAGAAGTCGTCAAGGGTGGCTTGGGTCTACACTGCCTTTGGGCCCTCAATCCCCCACAAGTGGCCATGTACCCTTCCAATAATACCATGGTTCTAATTCCGGGACCACTTTGGAAAATTAACGTTCGAGCAATTTACGTCCCCGCAATGGAGTGTGGTCGTAGATTGTGTCGCAATCTGTGATCCAGGTAATATTCCTTCCTTACCTGCTACAAGGATCAATGGTGTTGGTTGAATTGAGATCAATGGTCCACAAATACTTTGGGAGTTCGAGCTTCGAGCCTTTTTAATGCAAAGTTCTTACTGTCCTCTGGAGTGTCGTATTTTCGAAGTGAGATATTTTCCTCCTTATGGGCTCTGGCTCTGGACGATCCAGATTCACTTCAGGAGTTCGGGCTTCGGGCTCTTCGGGAGTTTATGAATGTTGTGCTTGAAAATCTCCCAGAGTGCTACGGGCTACGAAGTGACGTGGTGGCCTGATGTCGTATGATGTCATGATTGTTGATGTGTCATGGAAAGAATGGTGACATGTGTCACGTGGAAATGGGTGAATGACACAACCAAATGACCTGGAATGAGTGCCACATGTCATGACTCATGAGTGTGCCATGTGCCATGACTGATGAGTGCCATGTGCCATGATTGACGAGTGCCACGTGCTTCAGCACTTCGGGCTTTGGGAGTTTTGGACTGTGAGGCATGAAGTTCTCCCGAAGTAGTACGGACCCGAAGTGACGTGGTAGTCTCTCGTTACTTTGGGACTTCGACAGTTCGGAACTTTGGGTAATTCTTTCTCTAGTGCTTCGCAAATCTCCCGGAGTGCTAAGTCTCTAAAGTGAAGGATCTTCCTCCACGTGTCCTCGTTGATGGATTGTCTAGATTCACTTTGGAACTTTGAAATTTTATGAATGTTGTGCTTGGAAATCTCCTGGAGTGGTACGTCTCTGAATCTGACGTGGCAGGCTCTCAGAAATTCAGGACTTCAGCTCTTTGGATGTTCGGGACTTTGTGGTTCTGCTCTTGATGTTAAGCCCCGCGCGATTTTGACACGCCGAATGCACAAAAATTGTCGATCTGATTGGCCTGATGGATCTCCACCGTCGAAAGTCAACTTGTCTGTTCCCTCAATCTGAGCCCGAAATTGACCGCTCTAGATTGATGCGTTTGTCCACAGGCATTTCCTGTGCATACAAAAAGGCTTGGTCGACCTGTTGTGAGATCAATCAATGGAAAACATGATGACAAGCATTCTGAACCAAATATGACATGTAAATATTCTTCAAGAAACAATAGAAACATAAATGCGCAAAGACTCAATCAAGCAAGAAACGAATAAGAACCAAGTCACTTAGTAATGGGAAACTGACTCAAGTGGTACCCAAAAAAGCAAAAATTCAACAGAGGCTTTTTAGGGTGTGTTGAGTGCTCAAAAAATGGTGATTACTGGGCGAAATCATAATCTTTGTTCATACC
>JASDQU010439364.1:57863-73895 GCA_032191745.1 Picea mariana
TGTAGATTGTTGCAGTATATTTTGTTTCTTCAAAACATAAGTTTAATAATATATACATTGTTGTAGAAATAAGTAACTCATTATCATTCATTTCATGTTTAAGAAACATACTGTTAAACAATTCTCAAATTGACATATCAAATCATGATAAAAAAAAATTGAAAAATAGTCATTGGAAATCTAACACAATTATTCACAAGTTTTGTTTTTACTGTAAAGTGAAATTCTAAATAAAAAAAATACTTTTATATGTCGGAAGTTGAATAACTTGTGAAAATACAGTTTTTTTTCTCATAAAACAAGCAAAAGTGTAACCCACCTTCATGATTTCACCCTGTATTTTGTTTTAATTCAATATTTTGATGTTACATATCATTATATTCTATGACTCTATCTTATTTCCAAGGTAAAAACTATGTAACTCCCCCTCCATTACTACTAGGAAAGAGAAGCACAGAAGGTAATTATTTTTTAAAGCATTAGGAAATTAACGTCAATAATTTAATTCATAGTTGCACATAATCTACGAAATCATAAGTAAAATCATTACAAGCTACTCATCATTGTAATAAATAATGACATAACCAATGCATCGACATAAATGATAGAGACACAAAACCAAAAATAACTACGAAGCTCACCACATCAAAATCATCTTGAAACAATTTATAAACAATGATCAACCAGATACTGAATATTAAAATGACTACCCGCCCAACCTACCCTGCAAGGTTAGGACCTCCAAGAAACATAAGCAATGCTCAAGCCCAAGATTCATCTTATTTATTTTGACCATTTAAGGTTTGAGGGATGGCGACTGTTATGAGGAACAAGGAGGTGTCTACATCCCACTAACACAATCAAGTCGAAAACCAACTAGTTGAATCAATCAACCTCATTAATTTTCATGGTGCAAGATAATTTAATTACTAAATCAATCATATAACAACATAATTTAAGGCACAAGTGTAATCAACTTTATTTTATTTTCATGGCTCAAAAGAAAACATCTATTTTATTTCAAGGTGCATGATTAATCAATTACCCAATTCAACTATAAATCAACATTATTTTCAAGGTGTGCACGTGATATAAATACCGAATTAAACATAAATCAACATCATTACAATGCATGAAATTAATCTAATCACTTAGAAACTCATACATCATTATTGTTACATTGCACGCGAGTAATCTAAAGTGTAATAATTTAGGCATCATCATTAGTCCATAGTGCAATCAATCTAATTACTTAATCATCAGCATAACCCATGGAGCAAGGGAAATCAATCACTCAATCACTTATTCATTAACATTTTTAGTGGCGCAAGAAGTAAAATACACACATGACCATCGATACTTCACTCTTATATCATGGTGCAAAATAATTATCAATTAAATTTTTATGGTGCAAAAAGGTAAACTACGCACATGACCATCCATACATTGTTTTTATATCATGGTGCAAGGTAATTATTAATTAATTTCCATGGCGCAAAAATAAGCTAAATACCTAACCAATTAAGAACTGTAAGTGGGCCAACCAGATGTAAACAAAAGTCGACTTCATAGGTAGTTTATATATTCTTATTAAGAGCTAAATCAACTCATAGGAAGTAGTAAATAAGATTTACATTGCCAAGTTGCATCCCCCACCAGTACCATAATGAGGTCTCACATAATAATCAATTATTATAGGACAAGGTCTCTTATATCCATGAGAAATAAAAAATCAACACAATAAGACTCAACACTAACGCCCTTACTACTTACATATACATATGTATGGTTTTAATTTAAAGGAGATCATGTCAAACTTAAAACACAATGAACCTCATGTTGACTTAAGACTTATATAAGGAATTGAAGAAACACCCAACAAGAAAATAAGGAACCAAGGTGAACTTACAGTTTCCTAGAAAGAAAAAGGGAGATCTGACTTATCGAACCATAAAGGAACTTCAATGACAACCACATATCCAAAAGAGAGTTTTGGGAACCTAAAGTCTTATGAACAATAAACGGGGTTCAATTAGTAAAATACAATTTCATTTTTTTTTTCTAAATAAAGGGAGGATTAGTCTTCCTTAAGTGTTGCATAAGGGTTATTCCATTGATACACTGTGGTAGTGTTCGCATCGTTTTCCCATTCATGGGAAAAAAAGAACCAACTAGAAGAAATTGAAAAAATGCCAAGGTTTGGTCACATGACCACGTCTCCCAAGGGAAACACATGACAGTTTTACCGACGATGCAGTATGGGTGCACCCTTGTGCAATTGCAATGAGATTGGGGCACTTTTCACCTACCGAAAATATTAGGGTAAGGTATTAAAGTATTCAATTCACCCGGTCTTGGAATTGAACTAGGACATTGGTAAAACATAGAGTAAAACTCAGAGAAGACACAGAGGGTTGCAGGTGTAAATCTATGAAAAATTGTGAGCATGAACGCAGAGTAAAACTCAGATAAGATGCAGAGGGCTACAGGTGTAAATCTATGCAAAATTGTGAGCTCAAACGCAGAGTAAAACTCAGAGAAGACATAGAGGTTTATGCTAAAGTTGAGTGAGATTTGTAACTTCACTCGATAACTCCAGCCACAAGAAAAATGAAGGGATTAATGCAAAGTAAAAATTCCAGGGGATGCTCATTGTTGGGTGAAAACATAGATATTGATGAAAGTAAAAAATCCAGGGGATCTCACCAAGATGGGATAAATCGAAGGAAAGAAAAGTAGTGGTAACTCCATGGTAAAAATGCCTTGGGATCTCACCAAGCTAGGCTAAATCGCAAGCAAGAAAATCAGTGGTAAACCTATGGTAAAAATTTGTTGAGAGAAGGAATAAATCGCAGAGGTTCTTCTTGGTAAAAATCGTTGAGGGAAAAAGGGGAAAACACAGAGGTAATTTTACAATGTTGGGAAAATTTTTGAAAACACAGAGGCTAAGTTTAAAATTATGGGCGAGTTCTTAAAAACGTCAGAGAGAAAAAAAAATGTCAATTTTATCAAAAACGCTTGAGAGAAAAATGTCGAGTCTATCAAAAATGCCAGAGAGAAAAAAACTACAACCATAACTGCTAAACACATACTATGTATTTCATGTGCTTATATAATGATGGTTGGATAGTGTCTACATGCACAACTTAAAGGAATATTAATTGTTTGTGTGTTGTTGTTTTCTACCTTCACAACAATGTGGATTACTGTAGGAATAATTTCTGATCCCCAAGCTTCAAACAAAATATGCATTGTAAATATCATTATAGTTAATGACGAACAATGAGAAAGGTTTTAAGGATCCATACTTATTTTAAAAATAAAAACAATATACATTAAAAATATTAACAAAATTTTACAATGTCAACATAAGTACCGTGACTAAAGATGAGAATTCTATGATGTTCTCCTGCGCTTGCACCCCATCCAGGTCCCCAATTGATAACTGTGGAGACTTCATCGATACCTATCATCCAACGCTAGGGGTACTCTTCTTCCCCCTTATCTTCCCGAGCCAAAAAGGGACCACACACACACAACCAAAATCATCTATCTCCCAACTCACCTCGCAAAGTAGATCCACCACAAGAAAAACGAGTCAAAATTTTGGCAACATAACATTACTCATAACCGGTGTCCCCATTACTCATCCTAGCCATTTGTTTTATAGAATTTCCTTAGTGACACCTTTTCATTTGCACATTTAATTCACTTTTTTAAATAATTAATTAAGAATTATTCCCCCGATACACTTGTCACCCTTTCCCTTAGTTGCACCAAAAAATCCACAATTTATTTTAATTAAAAGTCAATTTCCCTCACCAATCCTAAAAGCGCTCCTAAAATCACGACTAGTTGTCCCTTTATTCCCTTTATTTTCAATTAATGACTCACACCTTTCTAAAACTGAGTTGATTTAAAATAGGAATCTTCTTCTAGTTAGACTATTGTTAACTAGACTCTAGATTCCTTTCTATGCGTACCCATTCCTTTAACTTTATTCCATTTTACCTTAAATTCCAATTTGGTAATTACTTGCACATGTGTATTAAATCACTCTTTTAGATTTATTTTATTTTCCTTGATTTCTTAAATTCATTTATTTCATCCCCACATTAATTGATTTATAAAATTTGTCTTTTTTGTCTTCTCACTAACTTAGACTTATGATTAATTAAATTTGTAGTTGCAAAGGCTTAGACCCTTAGGGATTATGTTTAAAAATTTTACTCATTAATTAATTCATTAATCAATTAATTAATTCAACAGTGCTCAAGAGTTTACAAGGTTCAACATTCGCTCAAAGTTTTCTAGGCCACCTAGATTCATTGACTCATTTTTTTTTCAAATTTCACGACATGCCCTTCAAGACACACTCTATGCTCCAAGGGTGCCACTCACCTTTAATTGTTTTTGGTAGTTTTCTAACCCATAGAGTCATCACTCCATTCGACCGACATTGTGAGAGACTAAGGGCTTCTAAGGAATAATATCCCTGCCTTAATGTGTGCCCTTTAGAATTCTTTGTGAGCGACTGTCTTAGTATTCCCTCATGGCATCGTGGTTCTCTCGAACTAGGTAATCACTAACCTATAATTTGAGGCATGGCGAGAGTTCTAGCAGGTTGTGAGAGTGATGTTGACCCACATCTCCCTCAATATTTGGTTTCTATGCATGGCCCCTTTACTCCTTATGTGAGTCACATTAGCAAGCAATTGCCAGCCTACATCCATCAATGAAAAAATGTCAATGATCCATAAACAACATCATAATATAATCAATCATATGTCACATATGCATAAATGAAATACTCAAACCAATACAAACCACTCCCTGACTCAATCCAAATTCCAAGGAGGTTTATTGATGCCATCGGCATCCTCAATCTGTCAAGTGTCCTTCACACTTAGGGGAAAGTCGTTAATAGAATCATTCAATACATAAATATCAAATCAACATAAATCATAATCCATCAACATCATCATAAGAATCCATAAGAGAAACATACAACCATATACTAAAACTGGATCACTTGCACACAATTGTCCTCAAAGAATAGTCAATAACATGTGCTCGCAAGAGAGAGATGTTACATAGACCCCCTCTTGTTTTAAACTTCATCTAGAAGTTGGACAGTATATAAATGCACTTTATAAAGAATCTGACAAGATCTATATGTCTAAATATCAAATAAATATGGAAACTATCGGCACATGTCATATGCGTCCTCCCAGGTAGCCGAGTGCGGATTAAAATTGTCCCACTGGACCTTGACCTGATCGATTGTTCGATGTCATAGTTGTCGAATGAAATGGTCTAGAATGCATATTGGCTTTGTCATGACTACACTCTCATCTGAAACCTGCAAAGAAATCATGTCAATCACATGTGTAGGATCACTAACATAATGTTTCAAAAAAGATACATGAAAAACAACGTGCATATGCCTCAAAGAATTAGGAAAGGCTAGTTGATAGGCCACATGCCTTTTCTTTTCCACAATTTATAAAGGTCCCACAAACCTAAGAGAGAGTTTAGCACCCTTCCCAAACTTAATTGATCTCTTGTGTAGTTTCACCCGCAAGAAAACTCGATCGCGAACTTCATAATTACAGTGAATGTGATGTGCATCGGCATAACTCTTTTGTCGATCTTGCGCTTATTTAATCCTTTGTCTTATTGTTTTCATTTATTCTTCCATTTCTTGGATTTCTTCTGGTCTTACCAGGACCCTATCCTCGATTCGATCCCATCTTAAAGGCATTAGACAAAGTTTCCCTTAAAGAAACTCAAATGGTACCATCTTAATGGTGCTTTGATAGTTTTTGTTGTACGCAAACTCTACTAGTGGAAAGAACTCTTCCCAATGGTTTTGCTAGTCCATCACGTACATACACAACATATCTTCCATAATTTGGTTAATTATTTTTGTCTTCTCATCTGTCTCGGGGTGATAAGTTGTACTAAAGTTAAGTTGGGTTCCCAAGGCCTCTTGGAAACTATTCCAAAATCGTCATGTAAACATCGATCCTCGATTGGAGATGATCCTTTTAGGCACGCCATGCAATCTCACAATCTCACTGATAAAAACTCTAGCTATGTCTAGTGCATGATACATCGTATTCAGAGTGATAAAATTTTCACTCTTCATCAGAGTGTCAACTACCATGAAAATTGATTCGTTCCTCCTTGTCGTCAATGGAAAACCAACAATAAATTCTATCGAACTGACTTCCCATTTCGATTTAAAATAGCGTGTGGTTGTATTAATCTTGTTGAATTTCTATGTTCAGCCTTCACTTTCTAACATTATAGACATATCACCACTTAGTTAAGTATGTCCCCCTTCATTCATTTCTAGAAGAATAAGGGCTTAAGGTCTTCCGTCATATTCCCGACTCCTGGATGAGCCATGTACACTACTCTATGAGCTTCGTCTAAGATCAAATTTCTCAATTTTTCATTAGGCGGTACGTAAATCCGGTCATTATACCTCATCAATTCATCATTTTCCAAAGTTTATCCTTCAAATTTGGGTACCAACATGGTGTCTTGTCTGATATTTTCCTTAACCATTTTATACCAGTCATCGTCGAACTGGATAGTTAGAATCTTTTCTCGAAGATTCCTCTGAAGAGGTATCATCGAAAATATGCGTAGTCTTCGACTCAATGCATCTTCCACTCTATTCATTGTTCCTTTTATGTACGTAATATCACAATCGTATTCACTAAGAAATTCTGACCAATGCCTTTGTCATCCATTCAAGTCACATTGCCTAAAAATGTGTTGCAAACCAAAATGGTCTATTTTTAGTTCGAATTTTCATCCAATCAGGTAGTGTCTTCACATTCTCAGGGCATACACAATGGCCAATAAATTCAAATCATGTGTCATGAAGTTATCCTCATGATTTCTTAATTTCCTTGAGATGTAAGTGATCACTTGACCGTCTTGCATGAAGACTCTGCCTAAGCCTTCCTTGGATGCGTCTGCACATACCAGTAATTCCTCGTCCATGTCAGGGAATTTTAGTATCGGTGTTATCGTCAACAACTCCTTGAGACTTCGAAATGCTTCCCTACATTTCTTGGTCCAAACAAAACTCTTTTATTCTTCTGCAATTACATGATCACATTTTTTATCTTCGAAAAACCTTCGACGAACTGTCGGTAATATCCCACTAAACCCATAAAGCTATGTACTTCTGGTACATTCATCAGCATAGGGAAATCCATAATAGCCTCTACCTTCATTGGATCCACAACGATGCCTTCATCGGAGATAACATGCCCTAAATAATGAATCCTCGATTGATAAAAAGAGCAATTTGATAGTTTCCCGTATAACTTGTTTTCTCATAAACATTATAGTACCAAGCACAAATGTTCATCATGTTCTTTCTCCATATGAGAATATATCAATATGTCATCAATGAATACTTGAACAAAATTTTCCAAGTATTCATGAAACACCCCATGCATCAAGATCATGAATACCCCTGGGGCGTTTTTCAGTCCAAACGGTAAAATGGTAAACTCATAATTCCCGAAACTCGTCTTGAAGGCGGTCTTAGGAATTTCTTCCTCTTTGATCTGTAATGGGTTATATCGTGATCTCAAGTTGATCTTTGAAAACACAGTAATGTCTTTCATTTTATCAAACAAATCATCTATTCTTGGAAACGGATACTAGTTCTTGATCGTTGCCTTTTCTAATTGACGGCAATTGATACATAGTCTCCACAACCCATCCTTCTTTCTTATGAAAATAAAAGTTGCACCCAAATGTGACACACTTTGACGTATATGTCCTAAGTCCAATAAATCTTTCAATTGCATTTTCAACTCTTGTAAATCAGGGGTTGACATATGATAAGGTGTTCTCTCTATTGGTTTAGTTCCAGGTTTTAATTCGATGGCAAATTCTATCTCTCTTTCAGGTGGTAAACTTGGTAACTCTTCTCGAAACACATCCGCAAACTCTCATACTACTCAAAGGTTTTCTAATCCTTCTTCCACACCCTTGTTGTTCAGTGCTAAGATTGCATATTATAACTTGCATCCTTTGTGCTTGATCTTTTGTAGTTGTAGTGAAGAAATGAACTTTAATGAAACTCCATGGTTTCTTCCTACAATCACTCATCTCTGTCCCTCATCATCGGTTAATCTCAACCATTTTGTATTACAATTGAGTATTGGATTATGTGATTCCAACCAGTCCATAACCATAAAAATGTGATAAGATACTAATATCATGACATACAAGTTGGCCTTCATTAAAACATCTCCCACGTTAAGGCTAGAGTCTGTAACCTTTCCTCCAAACTTCTTCTTGGCACCCGAAGCCATTTACACGTAGATAAACTCATCCTATTCGATTGCCTTTACCTTAATTATTTTTAATATTTCACCAAAAATAAATCTCTCTATAGCACCGATATCTATCAAAATACTAAAGGTTTCGTCATCGATGGTACCTAACGTCTTGAGCACAGTAGACTAGTGCTCAACCTGATGATTATTCACCATTGCATGAATCCAGTGGGCCTTTCCCAAATCTCCAATTATAGTGTGCCTAGCTGACCCAGATGCTATGGCCCTCTCAACCAGACAACACACTGGTAATGTGTCTCTCCACATGTCCAACATCTTCTCTTCGGTCCAGTACTCCTGGTCCCCGAAGGAGAAGTTGCCAGCCTACCATCATTAAACCTTGGTCTGTTCTGTTGATCAGGATTAAACTGTTGTTGTTGTGGGTGATGCTAATGTTGGTGTTTTGCTCCTCTTTAGGGAGGAATCTGATGAGGAGTTGGTCATTGTGGTATCATGAACGTGTATCCTCTCAAAATATCTCGATACCCCGATGGATGTCTAGTTGGAGTCTAATGTTGTCGTGCACCATATGTCTCATCTCCTGTATGTTGGATTACTGAGAGGGGGGATGAACCAATAATAGAGTAATTATAATCCTTTTTATTCAAATGTTATATGAATGTAGAATTATTATCCAATAATGAGCAGTAAGAAATAAAGAATCACAGACATACACAGTACACCAGTGTTTTACGTGGAAACCCAAATCAAGAGAAAACCAAATAATGTTTTTTCTTATATGTCTTGAAGATTTACATTCATTGGATGCACCAACTTCCTTTGTTTTCCAGCTACAACTGGAAGGAGGCTCCAACACCCTAGTTTCTCAGGCTACAACCTGAGGGAAGCTCCAACTCCCCAATTCTATGGTTACAACCAGAAGGAGGCTACAACCCCCTATGTTCTTCGGCTACAATTGGAAGGTGGCTACAACCACCTGTCCTTGCCCCATCCTACCACCCTAAAGTAGAAGTAGAATGATGGAACCACTATCACACTATCACTGTTCTATATACCTTTTTAAACCTGTACCAATAAATATGTACCATGCATCAACCATGCATCAACCTGTACCTCAACCCGTTATCAACATGTACAATAAACAAGTGCATCAACCATGCACCAACCTATACCAAACAACTTGTAATCAACCTGTACCATTAAAAAGTGCATCCAACCATGTACCAAGTATGTACCAATCATGTGTCAACTACTCATCAATATGTACCAACATCATCAACTATACACCTCATGTATGTGCCAACTCATCAACTACTTGTCTCAACGATGTACTCAACATGTCCCTCAACCAAAATACCTCATCAATTTCATCATCCAAATATGATTTATACCTTTTTAATACACCTAGTGTATATGATCACATTCATACAAACCTTCCTTAACTTTAACAACAAGAGACTAGCATTTTCATCAAACGTTTCTTTAGTCTCACATGCCTAGTTTTGGTTCAGTCAACAACCCTAACTTGAAGTAATCATAAATTTGAACATGTAATGTATAAATATCCAAAACTGATACACAATGTTCTTCAGTGTGTTTTATGCAATTCCTCCAGGTTTCACTACTAGGAACCTCTCATAAAAGGAGTTATAGCAAAAATGAGATACCTTTTTGAATTCTGGCGTATTCTATAGAGGGGCCTTGTAGAGAAATACCCGCATGAAATATTTGTTGAATTGATATGAAATGGTTACACAGAATACTAAAGGTTGTACCCTAACCAACCCATTTTGTCTTACTGAATTTGGATCTGTTATGAAGAAGTTATGACGTTTTTACTCGAAACACCTGTTTTTGACTAGTTTCAGGACTAGCCACAAACCCTATTTTCCACAGAGTGTAACTCCCAAAATACAACGACCCAAAAGATGATTTTTTTACCACAAATACTTGGGTATGTTTCTCAATTTCATAGAAATTTCATGGTCTGAATCATTATATAAAACAAGTTATAGCGAAAATGGTGAGATGACCTGTAAATAACATACCTTAGAAAACACCATCAAAAGAATTTATCCTTCCTTGCATTTCAGCCTTCTTTTCTTCACCTTCCTCAGAATTTCGGCTTAGATATCCTTGGTTACCTCGTAAAACTATAGATATTCAATATGATCAAGTGTAATTCAAATGAGAGAGCCTTGCCTCTTATTTATACTCTCGAAGTAGCTTCCTTCAAAACATCTTCTAGGTCACTTGGCCCACTTTCCTTATTTTAGGGTTAAACCACTTCTAATTTATCCATTAAATTTATTATTGAAAGAAATTGTTTTGTATTCAATTTGAATTATAATACACTCATCACTTCACTTTATTATTTACCTTTTAAAATCTCGTAAAACACTTTGACTAATTTGACATTTTGGGGCTTCCAGATGACGTATGAGGGTCCTCCAACTTCGTAAGCCCGTAACTCTCAAACTGTGAGGAGTTATGTGACATTCCACATACCACTAGAAATGGAATTACATTTACTATCCATATAGAATAGTATTACCTTCAAATTAATCAAAAATCATACTTTTATCCATCAAACAAACTTGGGTGCATTAACCAAACCTGGGTTCTCCAACTTCACATGGTCATAAATCTCTAATCGTCAGGAGTTATGTGAAGTTATACATACCACCGGAAATGGAATGACAAGAACTATCCATATAGGATATTTTCCCTAAAAAATTCATTCCCCTTCATCTCATTATTCCATAATTAATCATGGGTTCTCGTACTTCGCAAAGTGTCTTCCCGTGAGGGATTTCACCATAAGGGGACTACTTTGGAGTTCATCCATATTTACTTCTTATCAACCATGAAAAAACAATAATGAGTCATGTTTACATCAAACAATATTGGGTCCATTACCCAAATCTTTGTGCTACGGGGCCTTCTTCAAGGGTTGCCATCAATGACAACCAACCTTAATCAACAATCTCCCCCTTTGGCATTGATGGAAACACTCTGGTGCAATACTAAAATCATATCACTCATGTTCCCCTTGGAACCATGCCTCTGTCCTCTGCATCTAATAAATATCTCTCCCTTTTTCATCGATGGAAAAGGTATCTTTCCATTTGGGGCTTCTCCCCTTGATTAAACTGTCATCTTCTGGTGCTTCCTCGTGTACATCTAAGACATATAAGATAAGCATTCCAAAAGAATTCAAAAAGAATTCATTTTGGAGTAGAAATAACTCCAAGTATTTGGAGAATAAATTCAAAGGCTTCCCATGGAATTGGTTTTGTAAAGATGTATGCCACTTGTTCTTTTGTTCCCACATACTAAACTTCGATGTTATTTTCTACAACCTGTTCCTGTAGAAAGTGATACTTGATTGTAATCTTCTTCGTATTGGAGTGCATCACCAGGTTTTTTGAGATACTGATGGCACTTGTATTATCAAAATATATTGGAATGGGCTTATCATACTCAACCTGTATATCTATCAAAGTTTGTTTCATCCAAAGAACCTGTGTACAACATGTTGTTGTTGCAATATACTTTGCCTTGACTATAGATAG
The DNA here is from genome assembly GCA_032191745.1 of Picea mariana. Taxonomy (NCBI): domain Eukaryota; kingdom Viridiplantae; phylum Streptophyta; class Pinopsida; order Pinales; family Pinaceae; genus Picea; species Picea mariana. The sequence continues at coordinate 69,775 of JASDQU010439364.1, forward strand.
AGATACTGATGATTTTTTCTTACTTAGCCATGATACCAAACACTCACCTAAGTAGAACATCGCTCCACTGGTGCTTCGTTGGTCATCAATACAACCTGCCCAATATGCATCCGTGTAGGCAATAAGTGATAGATCTTTTCCTTTTGGATACCATAATCCAAACTCTTCTATTGCTTTGAGATATCTCAAGATCATCTTTACTTCTAATACATGTGATTCCTTTGGTGCTGCTTGAAATAGTGCCACCTGTCCAACTGCCTGCATTACATATGGTCTGGATGATGTCACATATGGTAGGCTTCCAATCATTGACCTGTATTTCCTTTGATTTGTAGACTTTGAATCATCATCTTTGCTCAACTTACAATTGTTTTGCATAGGAGTGATAACTGGTTTGCAATATTCCATTCCGAACCTTTTTATCATTTCTCTGATATAATTGGTTTGAGAAATAAAAATTTCTTGGTTTCTTTGACGTATCTGAAATCCCATAAAGAAGGATAGTTCTCCAAGTAATGACATTTCAAATTCATTATGCATGTCTTTTGCAAATTTCTGGATTAACCTATCATCATCACTACCAAAAATAATATCATCAACATAAACTTCAAATAATAAAATATTACCTTGACTTACCTTGATGTAGAGGTTGTTGTCTACACTTCCTTTTCTGAAACCTGCCTGCTGCAAATACTTATCCAGTCTGGAGTACCATGCTCTAGGATCCTGTTTTAGACCATACAAGGCCTTCTTTAATTTACACACATAGTCTATGTTCTCTGACAACTAAAATCCTTCTGGTTGTTCAATGTAGGCTTCTTCTTCAAGTTCCCCATTAAGAAAAGATGATTTTACGACCATCTAATATACTTTAACATTTTTGGAGCATGCATAAGCTAAAAGAAAACATATTTCTTCCATTCTGGCAACTGGGGAAAATGTGTCTTCAAAGTTGATTCCTTTAATCTGTGCATATCCTTTACATACCAATCTAGCTTTGTTCCTTGTAACTTGTCCATATTCATTCAATTTATTCCTGAAAACCCATTTTGTGCCGATCACATTCTTATTCTTTGGTCTTGGAACCAATTCCCAAGTGTCATTTTTCTCTATTTGATCCTATTCTTCATCCATAGCCTTATTCCAAAATTCATCCTTGTTGGATTATTCAAAATAGTTTGGTTCAATTGTAGATAAGAGTGCTAGGTGTGTTTGTTCTGGTGAACGGATTTTTCTTCTAGTCTCAACTTCTGAATATTTGTTTCCAATAATTTTGATCTAAAGGATGATTCTTTTGTACTCGTTTGCTAGGTATCTTTGGAGATACTTGTTGAATTTTCTCTTCTGCTTATGTTGGATTCTCTTCATCTTCATCGTCCTCTTCTACTTATTTTTCATCTTCTTCTTCGAAAAGTTGTTCCATTGATTTGTTTTCTTCTTTCTTTGATTTTGGTCTGCTTGTTTTATCAATTGTTGCATTGATGCTTTCCACAACTTTGTTTAATATTAGATTTTAACACTTGTATGCTTTCCTTGTACTTGAGTGATCAACAAGTATTCATTTGTCCACAAGAGAGTCAAACTTTCTCATTCTTCCATCTCCTCTTTTGATGTAGCATTTGCTTCCAAAAACTCTAAAGTGCTTCACATTTACTGGTCTTCCTTTCCATAACTCGTAGGGAGTTTTATCAGTGTTGTTTCTGAGCATTACTCTATTTTGAATGTGAATTGTTGTATGCACTTCCTGTGTCCAAAAAATCTCTATCAACCTTGAATCCATTATCATTGTTCGAGCCATTTCTTGTACTGTCATATTCATTCTTTCAACAACTCCATTTTGTTGAGGTGTCCTAGAGACGGAGAATTGTCTTTTTATTCCAGGATTGTTGCAGTAGTCCATGAATTCCTTTGAGGTGAATTCTCCTCCATTATCCGATCTTAAGCATTTGATTCTTGAATCCATCTCGTTTTCAACCATTTCCTTGTAGATATTGAAGTTTTCAAAATTTTCTGACTTGTTCTTAAGAAAGAAAACTGCAGTCATTCTTGTATAATCATCAACTAATAACATAAAGTATATCTCACCTTTTCAGCCTTTTGTTGTAGTTGGTTCAACTAGATCAGTATGCACAATTTCCAGTGGTTTTGTTGTTGAATATTTCATTGATTTGAACCTGGTCTTTGTTTGCGTTCCTTGTTCACAATGATTGCACAAAGTGTTGGTTGGTTTTGTGATCTGGGGAATTTCTCTAACTTCTTCTCATTTTCTGACTTTGACAAGGTTATCAAAATGCATGTGACCCATTCTTCTGTGCCATATCCAACTTTCATATTCCATTCCTAGACAACACTTTTAATTTCCAATTTCGCTTAACACATATATGATACTTGAACTTCTTGCGGCTGTAGCGACCAATTTCCCTGAACCTTCTTTTCTTATCTCACACTTTTGTGAATCGAAAGTAACTTTATGACCTTGGTCACACATTTGACTCACACTTAAAAGATTATGTTTCATATCTTCTACTAGTAGAACATTTTTTGCCTTTTCATTCTTGTTCCCAATTTGGACTGTGCCTTTTCCAATGATTTTGGTTGAATCATCATTTCCGAAGGAGACTGATCCATATCTTTCCTTTCATAATGTAAGAAACTTGTCTCTATCACCTGTCATGTGTTTTGAATATCCATTGTCAACATACCAACCACATTTCTTCTGTTTAGCTTGTAGAGCGATTGTGCATTCTTCATTGCTATAATGATATTGCTTTCTTATCCATGTCGTTTTCTGAGGTTCTTGTTTGTGACTCTATTGAGGTTCTTTAGGAGGGACTGTCATTCTGCAATTTTTGGCCATGTCTCCAAAATTGTTACATTTGTAACATTCCACTTCAGTGCTCAAAGATTCAAACCTGTTGTAACTTTCTCTCTGTGTTTCACTAGGTCTTCTTGAATAACCCCTTTGTGTATGACTCTCAAAGTAGTTATTGTTCCTGTTGTTAGCTCTGCAATTTACAACTTTATGTCCAAAATTATTACATGCATAACATAAACAAAAAAATATATTTTGATACCTCGTAGTTGAACATATTCTGAAAGGAGGTGCTCTTATGAATCCTTCTTCTTCTTGAGGCCTATCTATCTGTTGTTGATTCTAAAATCTGAATCTTCTCGGTGGAGGAGTGTTTCTGTAATCTTCCTTATATATCCTTTTATCCCCTTTGATTGTTTCTAAATAGCTTTTTGGATTTGTTTCTTGCTCTATTTTTTTGGAGCTTGATCACTTTTTTGTTTGATTGTATCTAAGTCCAGACTTGTCAAGATGAGAATTTCGACTACTGATAATGTCATTCAAAACTTTTCAGCTATTTTTCATATTTTTCTTTTGAAAATCCTTTCTTAGTGTGACAATCTCTGCTTCCAGGTTTCCAATGATCCTGTCCTTTCCTTCTAGTTGTTATTTGAGTGCTTCTTCAATTATTTTATATTTTTCTATTTGAACCTTTGATTTTGTGATCATTTTTTTTAGTTCTTGAGTGTCTTTTTTCTTATCTAGTTCTGTTTGTAGTTTCTTGGTTTTCTTCTTTTCTCTTTTGATAACTTCTATGGAACTCATTAATTCTTCTCAGAAGTCAACTTCTGCCTCTTCAATTTCTTCTTCATATGATTCTTCATATTCTTCTTCGGAGTCTTATTTATCAGAGTCTTCTACTGCCATGAATAGAAGTCTCTTTGTTTCACTGTCACTAACCTGATCCTCATCTGATGATGAGATGTCTTCTTTGGTGCAAAAGTTTTTCTTGAAAAAAAACTTTGTAGTTCTTTTAACTTTATATGTTTGTCTGCCTTTGAGTAACATTCATCATTTCTCATTTTCTTATGGGGACACTTGTTAGCAAAATGACCAATACCATCACAATTAATACAAATTAAATGAATCTTACCTCTATACCTACCGTTGTTTCCCTTGTTCAATCTTTTGACGAAGTTGGTCACTTCTTCATCATCTTCCGAGACGTCGTTGTTGCTGCCATATTCTTCTTGTTTATTTTTATTTTTCTTTGATCTTTTGGATGCTTTGAAGGCTTCTTCTTTTACATCTAGATTTTCCTGTTCAGTTC
>JASDQU010439364.1:73985-85154 GCA_032191745.1 Picea mariana
TTTTGAACAATTATAGATTCTTCGATTTCTTCTCCCAATCCTATGATTGCATTCATTGTTTCATCGACTCGTAAGAAGTAGGTTGCGATATCTTCTTCTTCCTTCGTTTTTAGTTGTTCAAACTCACCTGTGTAAGTTTGAAGTTTTGCTGCTTTGAATTTTGAATCTCCTTCATAAATATTTCGAAGCTTGTCCCAAATATCTTTAGCAAATTTACAATGTGCAACTTTGGTGAATACCGTATCACTGAGACCATTCAAAAGTGCATTTTTGGCTTTGGAATTATTCTCACCGAGTTTCACTACTTTTTCATTTGTTGGTGGAACTGTTGGTGCTATGTATCCATCTACAATTGATTTCCAAACTTGAAATCCATGAGCCTGTATATATGTCTTCATCCTTATGCTCCAAAAAGCATACTTATGTCCATCAAACTGTGGTATTCCATTTTTATACGAGTTAGTACTCTCCATGATCTACCTTTTAGTGGTTAAACTGATTTCTGAAGGAACCTGCTCTGATACCAATTATTGGATTACTGAGAGGGGGGGTGAATCAGTAATAGCGTAATTATAATCCTTTTTATTCAAATTTTATATCGATGTAGAATTATTATCCAACAATGAGCAGTAAGAATTACATTCATTGGAAGCACCAACTTCCTTTGTTTTCTAGTTGCAACTAGAAGGAGGCTCCAACCCCCTAGCTTCTTAGGCTACAACCTGAGGGAAGATCCAAATCCCCAATTCTCTGGCTACAACTAGAAGGAGGCTACAACCCCCTATGTTCTCCAGCTACAACCGGAAGGTGGCTACAACCACCTATCCTTTCCTTGTCCTGCCACCCTGAAGTAGAAGTAGAATGATGGAACCATTTTCACACTATCACTGTGAGATATACCGTTATAATATGTACCAATAAATCTATACCATGCATCAACCTGTACCTCAACCTGTAATCAACCTGTACCATAAACAAGTGCATCAACCATGCACCAACCTGTACCAAACACCTGTAATCAACCTGTACCATAAAAAAGTGCATACAACCATGTACCAAGTATGTACCAATCACGTGTCAACTACTCATCAATATGTACCAACATCATCAACTATACACCTCATGTATGTGCCAACTCATCAACTACTTCTCTCAACCATGCACTCAACATGTACCTCAACCAAAAGCCCTCATCAATTTCATCATCCAAATCTGATTTGTACCTTTGTAATAGACCTAATGTATATGATCAAATTCCTCCAAACCTTCCTTAACTTTAACAACAAGAGACTAGCATTTTCATCAAACTTTTTTTTAGTCTCACATGCCTAGTTTTGGATTAGTCAACAACCCTAACTTGAAGTAATCATAACTTTGAAACTGTAATGTATAAAGATCTGAAATTGATACAAAATGTTCTTCAGTGTGTTTTATGAAATTCCTCCACGTTTCACTACTTGGAACCTCTCATAAAAGGAGTTATAGAAAAAATGGCATACCTTGTTGAATTTTGGCTTATTCTAGAGAACGTCCTTGTAGAGAGTTCCCCGCACGAAATATTCGTTGAATTGATCTAAAAATTTTACAAAGCATACTACAGAATGTACCCTAACCAACACATTTTGTTTCATAGAATTTTGATCTGTTATGAAGAATTTATGACGTTTTTACCCAAAACACCTGGTTTTGACTAGTTTCAGGACTAGCCACAAACCCTATTTTCCACGAAGTGTAACTCCTAAAATACAATGATCCACAAGATGAATTTTTTACCAAATATACTTGAGTTGGTTTTCTCAATCGAATAGAAATTTCACGGTCTGAGTCATTACATAAAAAAATTTATAGCGAAAATGGTGAGATGACCTGTAAATAACATACCTTAGAAAACACCATCAAAAGTATTTATCCTTGCATTTCGGCCTTCTTTTCTTAAATTTCCTTCAGAAATTTGGCTTAGATATCCTTTGTTACCTCAGACACATATAGTTATTCAATATGCTCGAGTGTAATTCAAAAGAGAGAGCCTTGCCTCTTATTTATACTGTGCAAGTAGCTTCCTTAAAAACATATTCTAAGTCACTTGACCCACTTTCCTTATTTTAGGGTTAAACCACTTCTAATTTCTCCATTAAATTTATTATTGAAATAATTTATTTTGTATTCACTTTGAATTATAATACACTCATCACTTAACTTTATTATTTACCTTTTAAATTCACTTAAACCACTTTGACTACTTTGACCTTTTGGGGCTTCTAGATGACATATGAGGGTCCTCCAACTTCGTAAGGCCATAACTCTCAAACTGTGAGTATTTATGTGACATTATACATACCACCACAAATGGAATGACATGTACTATCCATATAGAATAGTATGACCTTCAAATATAGAAAAAATCATATCGTTATACATCAAACAAACTGGGGTCCATTACCCAAACCTGGGTTCTCCAACTTCACATTGTCATAACTCTCTAACCGTGAGGAGTTATGTGATGTTATACATACCACCGGAAATGGCATGACAAACACTATCCATCTATGATATTTTCCCTGAAAAATTCACTGTCCTTGATCTCATTATTCCACAATTAAGCATGGGTTCTCTTACTCCGTAAAGCATCTTCCTATGAGTGCTTTCACCATAAGGGGACCACTTTGGAGTTCATCCATATTTAATTCTTATCAACCATGAAAAATCAATAATGATTCATATTTACATCAAACAATCTTGGGTCCATTACCAAAACCTTTGTGCTACGGGGATTTCTTCAAGGGTTGACATCAATGACAACCAACCTTAATCAACACCATCAGTCTTTCCCTGACCCCCGCTAATCAGCTCTTCCTCGGTGATGAGTGCCTTTTGGACTGCATTGTGCAATGTATGAGCCATTAGGATCCTCACCTTTGCACGAATGCTCACGTTAAGGCCGAATACAAACATGTTGACCTTGAGCTTCTCGGTGTTCAGATGTGGAGTGTACCTAAGAAGCTCCATGAATCATGCCTCATACTCGGTCACCGTACAACCACCCTATCGCAAGGCGTTGAAATCATTGAACTCAATCTCAATGAATTCTTCTGAAAAATACCTCTTCTGGAACCATTACTCGAACAATTCCCATGACACATCTTCAACGACCATGTCAAGTTGCGGTAGGAGTGTCTTCCACTATATAAGAGCACTCCCCATTAGCTGAAAGACCGTCATACATAATTTCATGTTGGAGGTGTAGTCGCGAACTGCGAAGCACATCGCCATGTTCTCCAACCATGCCTCATCAGCTGCATTGTCCGTGGCACCCATGAACTCAGAAAATTTAACCTTATTGAGTTATCTGTGAATGCTACCAGTATCGGTAGGGGCATGTTGTGCACCCTGAGGGGGTACATGCACCCTGGCCTCATCTCTATTTAGTTTGTTAATAAAGGCCTATGACATCCTCTAAAAGGACCTCATCAACCCAACCACACGCCCCACAACAATCTTCTCATGTCCAATGACTTTCTCTTCTCCTTGGGGGTTAGACCCCTCTGGCGTGGATGCTACTAGAGGCATCACACCTCCTCCCCTAGCACCAAGTTATCTTCCTCCACGATCTCCTCTAACCATGATTACCTGTAGGGATACAATTCAATTTAATTAATGATAAATTATTAATCAAGTGTTTAATACAATGGAAGGTGTAATGATCCAAATTTGCAGGGTTGAACCCACTCTGATACCATATGTAACGCCCCCTCTGTTACAACTATGAAAGCGATGCACAAAAGGTATCTTTTTTTTAAGAATTAGGAAATTAACATCAACAATATAATTCATAGTAGCGTATAATCTACGACATCATAAGTAAAAGAATTACAAGATACTCATCATTGTAATCAATAACGACACAACCAATGCATCAACATAGATGATAGCGATGCAACTCAGCACATCAAAATCAACTCGAATAAATTTATAAATAATGATCAACCAGATACCGAATATTAAAATGACTATCCACCCAGCCTACCCTGCAAGGTTAGGACCTCTACGACACATAAGCAACACTCAAGTCGGGGATTCATCTAATAGGTTTTGACCATTTAAGGTCTCAAGGCTGGTGATTGTTCTAAGGAATAAGGAGGTGTCTACATCCCACTAACATAATCAAGTTGAAAACCAACTAGATCAATCAATCAACCTCATTATTGTTCATGGTGCAAGAGAATTTAATTACTAAATCAATCATATAACAAAATAAGTTAAGGCACAAGTGTAATCAATTTTATTTTATTTTCATGGCACAAAAGAGAACATCTATTTTATTTCAAGGCACGCGATTAATCAATTACTAAATTCAACCATAAATCAACACTATTTTCAAGGTCCGCACATCATCTAAATACCGAATTAAACATAAATGAGCATCATTACAATTCACGCAATTAATCTAAGCACTTAGGAAATCATACATCATCATTGTTACAATTCACATGAGTAATCTAAAGCGTAATCATTTAGGCATCATCATTAGTCCATAGTGCAAGAAATCTAATTACTTAATCATTAACATAACCCATGGCGCAAGGGAAATAAATCGCTCAATTATTTATTCATTCACATTTTTAGTGGCGCAAAAAGTGAACTACAGACATGAACATCCATACTTCCCTCTTATATCATGGCACAAAATAATTATCAATTAATTTTTTATGGCGCAAAAAGGTAAACTATGCACTTGACTATCCATACATCGCTTTTATTCCATGGTGAAAAAATAAACTAAATACCTAACGAGTTAATAATGGTAAGTGAGCCAACTAGATGTAAACAAAATTCGACTTCATAGGCAACTTATATATTCTTATTAAGAGCTACATCAACTTATAGGAAGCAGTTTAAATAAGATTTACATTTCCAAGCTGCATCCCCCACCAGTACCATAATGAGGTCTCACATGATAATCAATTATTATAGGACAAGATCCAAGGATGATTTTAAGGATGGAAATTTATTTTGCGAATCTTACTAATCCTTTATATGCCAACTATAAAATGTTTAACGATATTTTTGAATTTTGAATTTTTTGTATCAATATATTTTAAATATTTCATATAATAAATTTTAACCCCCAAAACTTATGAAAAAAGAAATATTTAAAATGTTTGTATCTCTTAAACCAATGTAAAAAATATTTAGAATAAATATAATATGAAATAATTTTATAGCTTATATATAAATGGAAATTAACGAGTCTTACACATATAATGCAATGTTCCCTTGTTTGTAACTCTTAAATGAGTGTAAGAGATATTTAAAGTAAATATAATATGAATTAATTTTATAACTTATATATAATTGGAAATGAACGATTCTTACACATATAAAGCAATGTACCCTTTTCATATTAGAGAATGACTATGTCTAGAGAAGGAGTTATACTTACTTATCAAATGGAGACTCCTTTACATATATATTTACACATTACATGTATATTTAGTTCCATATATTCCCCCTTGGGGTCATATCTTATACATTTAGCCATATATATACCCCCCTTGGATCATAACAAATGTTTTAGAGTATGATTAACTTTATCACTAACTTGTATGCACATTATTTAACAACATAAGCACAATGTCTCGTTAGTAGAAACATGTTTCCTGAAACTTGATTTCCTCTTTTGAGACTATGAACTTTATGTGAACACACATCTATCCTAAATAAACATGATTTTAAAAACTATAATAGATCAAAAAAATTATCTTAGTTTTTATTTTTGAAAATTTTCATTATTAAATATTTTTTTATACCAAAATACATATTAAAATTTAAATGACTTATGTTATTCCTAAAGTTTTTCATGCTAAGGGGCAAGTTGTGGCACCTCAGTTATTGCAATGTTTTTTTATAAGTTAAGATTGGTTTAAAGTTGGGCTTAAGAATCAGGTTATCATGTCAAGTTACCAACAAAAAGTTTCTTAATCAAACGAATTCATTTTGATAGATTAGAGAAATGAAGACAAAATAGATGAAAAAGAAACTACAAGTTAACAATTTGTTTACTTGCAAAGAATAATTTCATTCTCCAAATAATATTTAGAGACATGAAATAATTAATTGAAGGAAATTCCTGAAACATGATAGAACCAATGTTTTGCAAAAGTATCGATGTAGTAAAACGTGATGCAAGGGATAACATAAAAAAGGATCAAGGAGCTCTGAGGAAACCCTAGCCTCAGGAAACCCTATACTTGGGAAAGGGTGATAGTTAAGAGTGAGGGGTGTTTTGTGTCGAGGAGGAGTTAATTTGGGCCAGGTTCACATAATTTGTTCATAGGAGATAATGCAAGGGTGTGAATTTCTGAATTGGATTTTTTTTTTGAGTACGTAATTTTCATGGTACTGAAATTGAAAGTGAAATGGACATTGCTAAAATAAGATTAAAGGAATTATTGTGTGATTGAAAGTAAAATGATAATGTTAAATTAAATCTGAAAAGTATTATTACTATTATCATTTCAGAAGTATTATTATTATTATGTGATTAAAAGTCAAATGTACTTTGTTAAAAATATGTTAAGAAGAATTATTCTAAATTATTTTAGAATGGAATGTTTGATTATCTCTAAGTTGATGAGCAAGCTATTGAAATGATGGCTTCTTAAATGAGTTGAATTCAAGTTTAAAATGCTACCAAAATCCTCATATAAGTGTTTAATTCAAGTTCAAAATGCAACCAAAAGGTTAAAATCTTAATGCAAGTTATGACTTGCACTAAGTCAAAAATTGTCAATACAATAAGAGTGCTTAATTGGTTCATGGTTATTTGAGGAAAGCAATATTCAATGACACTAAAAACTATATATGTGCAGGCACTAACATTGAGTTATGTCACTTCTATGTGTAGGCACTAAGAGTGCTTAATTGGTTCATGGTTATTTGAGGAAAGCAATATTCAATTACACTAAAAACTATCTATGTGTAGGCACTAACATTGAGTTATGTCGCTTCTATCATTTTCATAATGAAATTCAAAAACATTAGAATTTATAAGCTTTTGTGACTATCAAAGAATGATCAATAAAATTTTCTAAAATGAAAGCTAAGTTAAAGGCTATGAGATAAGTATCTAAGGAAGAATTACCCTTTCATTGGATTCTCAAGGAGTTATACCTACCTAGCAAATCGAGACCGCATTACATATATATTTTCACATTAAATGTATTTTTAGGTCCATATATTCCCCCCTTGGGGTCATATCTTATACATTTAGCCATATATATGCCCCCCTTGGGTGATAACAAATGTTCTAGAGTATGATTTACTTTTATCACTAACTTGTATGCACATTATTTAACAACAGAAGCACAATGTCTTGTTAGCAGAAACATGTTTCATGAAACTCGATTTCCTTTTTTGAGACTATGAAATTTATGTGAACACACTTCTATTCTAAATAAACATGATTTTAAAAACTACAATAGATAAAAAAAAAAAATTATCTTAGTTTTTATTTTTGAAAATTTTCATTATTAAATATTTTTTTATACCAAAATACATATTAAAATTTAAATGACTTATGTTATCCCTAAAGTTTTCCTGCTAAGGGGCAAGCTAGGGAACCTCAATTATTGCAATAGTTTTTTGTAAGTTAAGATTGGTTTAAAGTTGGGCTTAAGAATCAGGTTATGAGGTCAAGTTACCAACAAAATTTTTCTTAATCAAACTAATTCATCTTGACAGATTAGAGAAATGAAGACAAAATAGATGAAAAAGAAACTACAAGTTAACAATTTGTTTACTTGCAAAGAATAATTCTAGTTTCCAAATAATATTTAGAGACATGAAATAATTAATTGGAGGCAATTCATGAAACATGATAGAACCAGTGCTTTTCAGAAATATCAAATGCATTCAAATAAGAAAGATAGAAATGAAGACATGGATGAAAAATAGTCTAACCATCAAAATGTTTGTTCATTGCGTGCAAAAATGTTGCAGGCTTCCATCTTTACAATTTTGGTCTATATTTTTCCTTCAAAAGAGCCTAAAAAATGAATGCTAACTTCCTTCCAAGAGGAGGGACCCCCTTTTTGTTCATCATTCATCCTTGTTTTTATAAAATTACAAAGTTTAATTCCAAATAACCAATTCAAAATAAGATTCTAAATAAATGAATCTAATCCCATTTTGTAGCAAAAAATCAAGAACCAGTTCGAATTGATGAAGTGGCAACTCTATTGGCAGTAGAATCTAGAAAAATCTGGGAAAATAAAAAAATATGGAATAACATCCCTAACGTTCCACCTATACCTCATACACGGTTTACTTTTTCAGGAAATGGTCCATGTGTTAGATAAATGAGACCATTCTTCAAGTGTGTTTCTAATGGTTTTTCCAAATGCCTCACCATTTTCTCAGAAAACATGTGCAAAGTTGACTTCAAAAACATTCACGTACAGGAGATTATGTATTTTTTTCGATATTTTCTTCGATTATGAGCATGTGTTTGATGCTTAAGCCTTTCCTTGCATTTTGTCAAGCTCTTCAATATCTTTAGATTGGACTAGACCTTAGTAGCCTCTTCTTCTATTAGTCCATGTGGAGGAGATACTTCAAATCTGGTATCTCAAGTATCAAAGAACTGATACTTTGTTTCTTCCTTACATGAATATTTTGCTTTGGAACTTTAATTGCATAAACAATTTACTATATTTTTGCAGTCTTCTTCATAGGAATGTATTTAAGTGTCCTCTTCATTGTTTCTTCCTTCCTTGGACCACGTGGAAGAGTTTATCTATGAACCTCCAGCTTGGGATTTCATCTTTGTAGTCCATAATATCGATCTTGCTTGCAAAATGAATCTTCAAATGCTTTGTATTTTATTGTCAGTAGGTTGAAACAAGAACGTTGCCAAAATCGTCGTCTTCTTGTAGATGATGTCAATTTTAGTGGCTCTTCCCGCTGAAACATGACCTTTGCTTTTCTTGACCTAGTCTCTCTTGCTACAGGGGAAACTTTCTCCTGCAATTTTTTCATACCCTTCGATATGCTCCATACTTCCCTCGAATCCCTAGTTTTCTTCATAGGAAATGTTTTCTGTGTATTTCTCCCCGGTTCTAAATGAAGAAGTTGACCACCTTTCTTGGGTGACATATTCTTTATCAACTGTTTTCTATTATGTGCAAATTAAGGTTTCACTCTTGTTCAAACGAGATTACTAGAAAACCTATATAAATGATTAACACAACAAAATCGTGTTATCGCTCTCATATGCCATTTCACAATATAACATAAGATATTTGAATTTTCACCAAATGATATATAAATGGTTTAGATCATAATTCGTAGTTGAATCCGTTGGAAGTACAAATAGATTTAGCTCATTCTTTCTTAATGATAATACAATCACCATTCAACATGATAACATGACATATAAAATGATAATAGGAAATAACAATTTATACGGTCATGATCTCTCCAAATCTTGAACGCACCTTTAGTAATGATGTTTTTTTGTGTACTACAAGAACTTCCTGTAATGAACACATTTATCCTTCAAAAATTTTAAAGAAAAACCTTTAATTTGAAAATGTGGAACAAACTATTTGTAATGTGACACATTTTAACCCATGCAATGACTTCTAAACATACCTTATAAAAAGAAAATGAAACTAATTTATAAACAAATACAAATAAAGTGTAAAGCAAATGAAGAATATTTAGACATGGGAAAAGGTTTATGAATGAATAAACTAAGTTTAACAGCATAAGGAAGTTATGCAAGTTTAAAGACTAACACCTTATATAATATTTCTATAATATTATAAAAAAAAAATATTATAAAATTTAAATTTCCAATTAAAATGAAATGAAATTGAAAAATAGTTACAATCATGATAATAAAAATAATGATTATTATCCTATGGACCTCTACCTACATACACAATAAGAAAATCATTTATAATATTTACTTTCTTATATATAAGAAGTGTGCAAATGAAACATTCTTATGAAATACAATGCAATGGTCTTTCTTCAAGTGATTATGTTGTTTTAAATAACATGTATACATAAGAATCGGTCATGTTTTAAATGGAGTATATCGATAGACTAGGTGTTTTTTTCAAATAATCTCTATCGGTTTTCTATACACGTACTTGAGTTGGGTAGTTTCCGGTTTACACAAGGATTGTACTCTGCATTGAATCACTCCACTAATAAAAAAAATGTGTTTGTATAGGATATATCCGTTTGATTCAAGATTCATTTTTAAACAAAGTGGACTTCCCATTTAGCGTAGAGATGACGTTTACTCGTTTTCAAATATTTTTTATTAATTAAACTATGTTCTTTCAATATCATGGTTTAGATTGGAATATACTCCATAAATTAAGCACTCCAGGATGTCATTATGTCACTAGTGTCGTTCTATTTATGCCGTCATGGATTAAGTTGGAATATAACTACAAAACAGGGTTCCATTATGTCCTCTTGCTTCAATCTAGATAGACCAGCTCTCATTCTATTTATTTTATGTAGCAAGTAATGTGTTGGGTCACTTATTGTATGGGAAGCAGGTATAGGCCACTGATGTATAGCTCTAATTTTGCATTGGTAAACCTGCACTTTGTGAGAATAAAATAATATGAGGAAGTAAAGATTTTTCATAGCATGGTTGATTTGGGAAGGAATGGAATTTGCTGTGGCAGTTGATAGGGAATGTGACAAGAAAAGCATATTGGTAGGACCAAGTTATGTTGCCACTTGTGGGAATTGGGATATAAATTCATGAAAGTCTACGAGTGACCTCACCATTTTGACATGGCACTACGCAAGTTGGCAACTTGTTTGATATAGACCGGCCCTATCAATATCATAGAGCAACTCATCAATTTTTGCAGAGGATTGAACCAGGCTTTTACCCTAACTTTAGTTGCTACAGTTTAGAACAAGAAACGCAATCCTCTGTAGTTAACGTATATATGGTAGAAGGTCGAATTGTTGAATGAACGTATAGATGTTTGAAGGTCTTAAATTTTGAAGTTTTACAAATATATTTTTTTGGATCAATGGACGAATTTCATGGTGATCCATTAGAACGGATTTGCAATGATTTATTTGCCAAAGTGTTGTCACTGCAAGTCTCGCGAGGAGTGTATCAGTCTCCAG
>JASDQU010439365.1:9636-19707 GCA_032191745.1 Picea mariana
ATAGTAATGGTTTTTTTTAATTTAATTTAATTTCTATTATTATTATTTTTTTTGTTTTTTAAATATATTTTTTGTCTTTAATTTTTTTTGAATGTGTGTTTTCCTCTATTCCAAATTTTTCTTTTCATCTTATTTTTAGTTTCTTTTAAACTTGGAAGTCGACCCTGCTTGTTGGTATCATAGCCATATCCATAGGGATCCTGAGATTCAGTTCAATCTAGTAGTGGGAAGAGGAAATCATCAAGGAAACAACCCACAAAGGATTTGGGCATAAGTGCATGCTTGTGATCTTTAAGATACTCCCCTTGATAGCTAGTTTGGACTTTAAGGGTTAGGAGTGTTATCCCCATTTTGTGGATAACTAAGGAGATTATGTCTCGAGGCCCTCAGGTTGCATATATGGACTATCGAGAGACCACATGACCAAAAGTATCCTTTTTCATAGCTAAATACCGGCATTGCCACCACAATGACCCAACACTTGGTCATCATCCACGCCAACTTGCCACCACATGTCACTTGGGTCTTGCTCCATGAGATAAAAGTCAGGTATGATGGTGTGTATCATTTTATTATTTGAGGAATTCTATCTTGTATATCATAGGTTATTTTTTATTATGAGTCATTTACTTTGGAAACTATGTCTTTTACCTTGTTTAAATGATGGTGGGTGTTTATGGGAACTTCATTTGATGATCCATCATACCACTCCCGACCATACTTACAACTTTCCATCATTATTCCCCTCATGACATCATCTCTTGGGATTTTGGGGTAGACTGACCCTACAAGGGACCATTCCTCATTTCATGGGAAGAAGGGGTTGAAGGCCCAGAGGGGAGTTACCTGGAAAAAGATAAAATCCTAATGAAAGAACCTTCCAAATGATTTGCCCAAGGGATCCCGAGAAAGCAATGAAACATTTATCCGCAAGAAAATAAGGACACCATGAAAAGATTAAATAAAAATGCTTAAAGGATCAATTGAGGATAGGGGGCCTCATCACAAGCCATCCTATGAATTCCATGGGTATATAAAGGTATGGCATTACCATTTCTAGCCATCACACCATGGTAATGGCTCTTAGTTGCATGGCTAAGGGAAGGGGGTCTCATCACAAGACAACATTCTCATTTCTGTGAAAGTACTTGTGGATGACAATGTCGATATCTCATCACCATGCCAGGGCAATGGCCTCCATCTTGCCCTATGCTATATTGAAAGAAAATACAAAGAAATATAGATAAAAGGAAATTGATGGGATTATAAAAAATGTATTATGGAAAAAGGTGAGGCACACCCTCCACAAAGGCACCCATAAATGAGATACTATGGACCATTGCATATCATGAACCCCATGCCCATTGAGTACCTCCCCCATCCATTTCATTTCATTCACATGATTCAGATAGGGTGTTTCCTAGACTTAGGAGGTTTGATTCATTGAAAAGAAGTACCATGCCAACCCACCCACAACCAAACTTGGCAAAACTTCTAGTTTCTTAAGCTTATGTTTGTATGATGTAGTCCTAGTTACATGCTTTAATGGCTCTTTTATTGACTTAATTCACTCATCATGATGCTTTGACTTGAGATCCTTGAAGGGTGTATCCATTTGTCTTGCATGTACAGGTTGGTGGCCAGTTTTGGAAGAACAAGCCTAGATTGGGCTTCCATGAGGGAAAGCATCCCACAAGAGACAGTTGGATATACATAGCCCACCCTTTGCATGCCAAACGACTTTCCCAGAAGGGGAAAAACATCACTCCCTAGAGGTTTGACGTCACATTTGAGGGGTATATGGTAGTTGATGATGAATCAGAGCATGACACATGGAATTTTGAGGTGGAGAGGCTTTGGATGATTTCCACATGGCCATTGGAGGCCCTACTTTGCAGCACAGTGCCAACGATTTGCTCAATTTCCCAAAATGTCCTCCTTCAAGGGATGACGTCGCCTTTGTTTTAGGATTTTCTTTGTGAAAAAGTGAAATCAAAGAGAATTTTTAAATATTATCTTTGTAAAGGGGAAAGATTAGGGTTGTTGACCCCTAATATTTTGTTTTCCCTAATATTATGTGGACAAACTATGTTAGTTACATTTTGTATAAATAGATATCATAAGATCTCATTTTCATAACATAACTCTCCATTGTGAGAGGCTCTTGGACTGAAATTTTCACTCTCTTTGGATAGTTCTCTCTATTATGATTTTTTTTATGGCTATGTCTTGGTTATGGTTGATGGAGATGGAGTGGACCTATATCGAGGTGACATTGGGTGTAGTGTCCCATAGTTATATCACCTGTTTTTCATGGTTGGGTCGTGATTTTCCCAACCTACAACTTGTGCTATAACATCTTGGCATCGTTTCCAGGGAGAATTTTGAATCCTCTTCGTGCCCTAAAATGACACTTTTGGCAAGTCTCTTTCCCAAAGCCTTCACCCCGATATTTCTAGGTGACTCCACTCCAAGAACTTACCCATTTTCCTTTGACAAAACTTCTTCAAAGTTTGTCTCACAACTCCACCATTTCCCTAACCCACATTTCCATTACTTACCTTTCCCATGCTCTCCCTTTTCATCCTTTGATAAGCCTTGCTCTCACCTGAAAACTCCTTTGAGGTGTTCTTCTAGTCGATCAAAATATGGTACCTTGGAATCAATCAAGACCCGCCATCCCTCATGGAAGGAAATTTTGCAGATGGAAAGGGGAAAAGTTGCTAATGAAGCCATTGAAGAGCTAATGAATCAAGTAAAAGAGATGCTTGAAGAACATGCTTATGAAGAAATCTTCCAAGAAGATCCTGATGAAGCTTATCACGTTGAATATTTTGAGGAGGCATTTAATGAAGATGAAGTGCTTTCATTTAATGACCCAGATCAAGACATCCAAGCCGTTATTCCTCCTACATATCAAGAAGAGAACACTATGAGTTATGACCCTTTAGAGGATATTGATGACAACTTGTTCCATGATCCTAGAAGTGAAGGAGAACTAGAAGAGCCCTCAGATACAATTGATCAACATATTGACACTTTCATACAGATTGGAAAACGTGGATGGGACATGAGCATTTTCACCTTTGACGGAGATCCCACTTACGACGTTGAGGGTAGCCCCCAAACAAAGGATTGGTCTCTGTGCATATATGACTCGAATGTTTTGGATGGTGATGGTGACATGACCATAGATTTTCTCGATCCATTTCAGAATGACTTGTCACAACATCTTCAGGGTGATAGATATCCTTTTGGGGATACATATTTTTTCTATGAGGATTTCCAGACATTTTCACCCTTGATTTTGGAAGAGTACCAAGACACAACCATCCCAGGGAAATCAGAGGTTCACTCTACGAAGAGGAAGTTTTTTCATCTTGGATATTCTCACGAGGATTCACAAAGAGGCAACATTTTTCTTCTTCTAGACCTGAGCCCATCATGTACCTCATTTCCCCCCCTTGGGTGAAGCATAGGGTATTCTTGAGTTATCTCACATCTTCTTAGTCTTCAAGGAGTAGTGATTGTATTAATGAGGATGAACACAAGCCATCATCTACATATGCCAATCCACTCCAAAGATATATATATTAGGCTTTTGGCTATGCTTATAGATGAGAGTTCCAAGACGATTGAGATTGTGGTTTCACTTTTCAACAAGATTTCCTCCCTCCCACTCATATCCATGAGTTTTATTTCATGATTGATTATATGTTTATTTATTTTCATGATTACTATGTGTTGGACTTATCTTGGTTGTTTCACATGATTAATCACATGGGGAAATGTATTCGTCCGATGATGAGGTGGTTTCACTGGTTGTATGATTTCACCTCACACTTTCGAGACTTGATATTCATAGTCCCAGGGCCCCAGGTAAGTAGGCAAGTCATATTTCTTTATTGTATCTTGTATCTTGCATTTTTTTTTCTCTTATTAGTTTAGTTTCATTGCATTTTCTTTTTTCTCTACTTGCATTATTGATTTCATCATCATATATGTATACTTAGTTAGAAATTTTGTTAAAAATTTCTTTTTCTAGCTTAGTTGGTTTTGATTATGACCATATGAGAATGAGGATGAGTAGGCCATCCTGCACTTGACAATTTGATGTTTCCTTGCATGCACAGGTCTACCAGGATATGTTATGATTCTCATGCACTCTACGACAAGCACAAGTCCCCAAGTAGGGGGCAGATGTTATCCCCATTTTGTGGATAACTAAAGAGATTATGTCTTGAGGCCCTCTATTACACATTATTTTCGTCACCCTTATGACCGTTAATGATGTAAACCTATTTGTTTCCTTCATAGGGGTCACTGGCCTGAATTCCTAAAGAAAGAAGGGAGAAGAACTTTCCCTAAGAGAATAAGCTATATTTTCCTTTGAAAAAACCCTATTAAAAAGGATTTCCGCAGGCTGCTATATACACAAGGTGCGGAAATGCTTGATTTCCACAGGTTGCACTATATCTAGGTTGCAGAGTTTCCACAGGCTGCACTATAACTAGGGTGTAGCGGCCTTTGTACGTGGGAAAAATGGGTGTCTTCTTGATGCTTCTAGAAGGAAAAGCTTCTATGGTGAGGTGGCCTCTGAATGGTTTGGATCTTACTCACTTTCATGATTTAGTGGGATCATCCTAACCTCCTCACCTTATCCTCTTCAGCTTATAAAAGGAGAGGAGCTCTCGTGGAGAAAGTTAGTTGGGTTGAGCTTGGGAAATTTGTGTTGGCTTTGAGTTTTGCTTTGTCAATATAGATTATGAGTAGCTATCAGATACATAGTCTTAGAATCCATTGGAGCAAGAAGTGTGTGGGAAGCAAGGAACTGTTGGAAGGAACCTTATGACATCAAGGCATCCAATTGTAATCTCTATTCCTATTATTTAATATAATACAGTGGCATGTTTCTTTCCCATAGAATAGTCTTTATTTTATTGCATAACTCCTTGGTCATATGCATAGGTTGTCATTGAATATACTTTACTTCTTTCACTTTGGTTCGTTTGTGTCTCACTGCAAGATCAGTCTCACAAGAGCGCCAGAGCGAAACAGGAACAACAAAGACATAAGGAAGCGATATTTAAAGGTATGTCACTTACCCCTTATTTGGTAGTATATTCCATGATTAGAGCCTAGGGAAAGTGTCAGTCCTGTATTGTTTTGTTCTAGATACAGGTGGATCTAGGGAGATTAGTTTATGTCCGCATTCACCGATTTATCCAATAACAAAATTGGCGACTCCACTGGGGAACAAGTTTTTTTCCTAGTTTGTCTTACTTTCTTGTTTTGATTGCTTGGTTTATGTTTTATGAGTCACTGGGAGATCCATCTTGACTCTCTAACTGTTAAACTTCACTGGAAAACCTTCTTAATTTTTATTTTTTTCCATTTTTTTTATTTCTGCACCCTACTTTGAGGGACAATGCGACGACTTAGGATTTCTGCACCCTACTTGTTTAGACCAGTACGGAAACTCCACACCCTACCCATATCTAGCCTGCAAAAATCAAAGATTTTCACACTGTGTTAGTCTACAGCCTGCGAAAATTGTGAAAATTTTGATTTTTAATGGTTTTTTCTTTACCCAGACCTAGGATTTGGTTTTGGGGTGAATTTTTGGGTTTGATTATGATCTGTTTACAGTCTGCTTGACAACTTTGAAACTGCTTTTAGCCATCTTTGCTTTGTTTTCTTTTGGAATATTTATTCTCTTGCTTTGAGTGTCTTTCAGTTACAAAGCAGTGTCTTTTCTTTAGAATTGTTTGGTGAAAGAACTTCTTTTTCCTTCATTGAATAGTTCGTGTTAAAAGAGAAAATTGTTTGGGTTAAATTGTTTGATGTTGATTTGCTATTTCTTTTAGCTATATTTGAAACAAAAAGTTTTAATTTCTTGCTTTATATTAGATTGGGGGAATCATTGCATTTGAAGTAGTGAAATTTCATGATTCTTGGCATTTTTTGGTCTTAAATTCTGGAAAAAAAAATCCCCCTCATGGCCATGAATCGTGTATTGGTGTACAGTCTATTTTGCTCATTTCTTGAAGATATTGATATTGATGAGTTTTAAAATTTTGGGACATTGGGCATATGGGAATGATAAATGTTTTCTCCTTCTCATAGCATAGCTTTCATCGAAATGAAAAGATTGCATCTTCATCTCTTTGCATAACTTTCGATTCGGTCAAAACACCATATTGTCCACTCCATTTTCCTTTCGAGTAACAACAACCATAAAATAAAGCGCTTATAAAAATTGATTAGACATTTTTATATTTTATAGTAGCAAACCTACATTAGATTAGTTGTAGGGATTTGAAATAGGTGTGAAAGATAACTTCCCAAAGCTGCAAACAAACATAGAATCTTGCATTAGGGAGCGGTGAAATCCACTTGCTACATTTTGTCTTGGGAAGCCCTTCTAACACAAGGGTCAATCACAAGGTTGCATTGAGACTGGCATAGTTACTCACCCTGCTGTGTTGGTCTTGGTGTAGAGATTACGCGTATTATGGGGTTCACTTGAAGGTATACCCACAAGGATGAGTGGAATCCTTTCAAGTTGATTTCGGGCTAGATACCCTGCCTTTGCGCGTGGATCAGACTGTCGACTATTTCCCCATGCATCACTATTGTAGTTGGTAACCTTAGTGGCCTATCTCTATAGGTTCTTTACACGAGGTGACTCTAGAGGGGAAAGCCTTCACGGTACCTGGAATCGACGTTAGCCAAACTCACTCGGGCTCCTTGGAGGGTATACCCATGTTTATGTGTGGGAGCTTGCACCAGGGTGTAAGTCTGTTAAGAAAGTCGTCAACATAACTTTTCCACCTGCTCTATCTCAGCCCTTTCTTACTTTGTTCCCGCGACGTTGGATTTCATCACCAATAGTGTGTTCATTGTGAGAAATTTTTTGTTTGCTTGCTTGCTTACTATATTTTTAGCGTGTGTTGTTTGTTTTCCCTAGTGGACTTTAGATTGGATTTTTATTTTGATGGCATCAGTTCCCAAAATGACCAGTGAAGGAACCCCTGCTCCAAGGGAACCTTTTTTTTTTACTTATTACGGAAACATTGGTCCTCCTCACATCGCGACCTTGAGCCTTCCAAGTCTAACAATTGGACTACCGGTATGGTTGTTTTCCACCCTGGTAGTCCCAAATGCAGTTATTACTTCATTTGTAAGCACTTCCCCCCAAGAAAATCAACCTCATCTTGATCCTTCACCTTCTTCACCTGTAAGGTCTCCTTCTGTTTCATCTTCTTCGTCGAGTGAAAGCTCTGAAGCTAGTAACTCGGTGGATAAGAAGAAGAAGAAAAATAAAAAAAGGTCCAAACTTCCAACCACTGTCAGACATGTTGGAAATAAACCAATTACTTTTAATCGTGATGGGAGTGTTTATGATGCCAAGAACATCCAAACAACCCATAAGCCCAAGTACCCTTGCAAGCTTTGTAAGGGTATCCATCTTCTTAAGGATTTCCCTAGTCTGTCCAAGGTCATAGAAGTATGGTCTACAACTCTTTTCCAGTCCCCGTCACCGGCCTCTGAACAACATGCTGATGAGCTCTCGTCAATTAGTCACGATATAGTTGGGAAGAAGAAAAGTAGAGTCAATTTCACGTGTATGTTATGCAAAGGGAGTCATCTAAATCACCTTTCCCCTCGTATGGATGAAGCCTCGAAATTACTGGAAGACCTAACGGTTTCCGAACCTCAACTTTCGGCTACTGATCACAAGCTTACTCTCAACCCACCTGTAGTTGATGGAATGATCAATCCGGTCCCTTCTTCGGTCAGTCCGACTGATCATGTAGTCAATCTGGTCACGTCCTTAGTTGAACCAGTTGATGAAGTGGTTGATCCCATCCCATCCTCAGTCGATCCCACTATCTTGTTAGAGAGAGAAACCCAAGTGGTCGATCTAATCCTATCCTCAGTCGATCCTACTCTCTTGTTAGAGAGTGAAACCCAAGCGGTCGATCTGTTTCCACCCGTCAAACCCATTCTCCCCTCAGAGAATGCAACCCGAGTGGTCAATTTTGTGTCATTATCAGTCGATCCTACTCTCCCTCTTGAGAGTAAAACCGATACTGCCCACATTTTTCTCGTTGATACAGACTCTACCATGTCGGGGGGAATTCCTCCTTCTCCCATGAAACCCCCTCCAAGTAATGAGGCCATCCGTTTTGATTGGGGTGTGCTAACTAGACCTCGTCTTCCCTCTCACATTCCTTTCTAGATTACAATGCAATTTTGTGGTCGAGATGTTTGTCAGACATTGATAGATGAAGGTGCGTCCGTTAGTATTTTTTCCTCTTTTTCTTGGAAAGCTTTGGGTTGTCCTCAGCTTGCGTCGGTTACGCATAATCTGTTAGCTTTTAACAGAAGAACCAGCCAACCTTTAGGGACCCTTCCTCAATTTTATGTAACTTTGGGAGGGAAAACTGTCTTTATTGATGTCATGGTAGTCCAAGATCCCTTGGATTTTGATTTACTCCTTGGGCGATATTATGTCTATTCCATGAAATCTATCGTGTCCACTCTTTTTTGTGTGATATCTTTCTCGCACGATGGAAGAATTGTGACCATTGATCAACTTTCATTTTTTGGTCCTGACTTGACCTCAATGACCTCCCTACATGGTTCTTGTATGCAGACAGTATCGCCCCTTCCATAGGTCAATTATGTGGCATTGTCTCATATGCCTTCCACTGCCACTGACAATGACTTGGATCCAGTATTTGACATGGTGATCTCTTCAGTAGGGATATTGGAGCCTGCCCTCCTTACCTCTATCGCGACCCTCGACATGTGTTCCTTCCAGAGTGTGTTTCTTCTATCAAGTGAAGATCTCTTGAAGGCCATGACCGAGTTTTGTCCCTTGACATGGTGTCCTTCCAGAGAACTGTCCTCTTGGAAGCCATGACCAAGAAGAGTATAATGTGCATGTTTTTTCTGATTTCAAGCTCGTTAAAAAATGAAAATAGCTTTGAGCATAGTTTTCTGATTTCAAGCTCGTTAAAAAATGAAACCAGTTGTGAGGATAGTTTTTTCGTCTTTGTGGGAACCTCGTTAAAAAATGAAACAGAGGTTATGAGCATAGTTCCTTTTTATGTGTCAATCTCGTTAAAAAATGAAACAGAGGTCTAGGGATTCAACCTGGATTCTCGAGCATAGTTCTTATCCTGTGTCAAGCTCATTAAAACATGAAACAACTTCCCCCTCTCTATTGAGTCAAGTCCTTCGTCTATTATTTGAAGCTTCCTTTCCTCTGCCTTTGCAGTTGGACGAAACGAAGCTTGTGGGAAATTCTTCCAGCCTCTGGACTTCATGCTGAAGTTGAGCCACTAGTTTCTTAAGCTGGGGGCTAAGTACCAACCATACGTTGGGAAGTCACAAGCATAGTTTTTTATGGTTCAATCTTGTGTAAAAATAAAACCAGCTACCTCAAGCATAGTTTTCTCTGGTTCGAGCTTGTGTAAAAATGAAATCAGGACCAAGCATAGTTTTGTTTTGTTTTAAATCTTGCGTAAAAATGAAAACAATCCCAAGCTTAGTATTTTTTCTTTCTCATGCTTGTAAATACATGAGAATAAGATACCAAGCTTAGTCTTTGTTCTTTCTCATGATCGTAAATACGTGAGAATGTAACCGAGTATACTTTTATCACTTTTTTGGACTCGTAAAGGTTATATGAAAAAGGAACCTCCTGGAGTTCCCTTTAATCTCTTTTCAGACTCTCTAAACATGAAAATATTGCCGAGCGACCTTGTTTTTTTTACACTCATAAAAGTATTTGAAGAAAACATTTGATGGGCGATAGTTTATAATTTTTTCAGTCTCATTAAACTAATTTACGAAAAAGGAACTGAGAGAGTTCTCTTTAAGTGTTTTTTATACTCTCTAAACATGAAAAACCCCTAATTTTTCTCTCTTGGGACTCGTTAAACAAACATCGAAAGACCCATATGGGACTGAACCACTCCTTCTTAGGGTTTGTTAAACATACTCTGAGGGACTCGTCCGAAGGATGAGCTTACATTACAAGCATATGTTATCCTCCTC
>JASDQU010439365.1:26196-48172 GCA_032191745.1 Picea mariana
GCATATTGAGATAAATGTTTAATGTAATCATTTACTAGATACAACTAACATCTCCTCTAGGAGAAACTTCTTGTGTTGGTTCCAGGTTACCATGGAGGAATGTTTGCTCACAACACTAGAAGAGTGTTGACCTCAGTTCATATTGTATCTCTTAATTTTGATCTTTGTTTCAGACAAGTCACAAGTGATATCTCTAAAGGAGCTACTGTGACGATTATTCGTGTTATTGTTTTATTTACTATTATCAAAAGAGTATTATTCTTTCTTGTTGTTTAGTTGACCTTGTTTCAGGTCACAGGTAATAACCCTAAGGAAGCTATCTTTTGAGATCCAGAGTATCTCATATGGAAATTGACTGTAAGGAGCAGAAATCTCCAAAGATGACCGAACTTTAGAACAAGAACTCACAGTAGACTTGTTCAAAAGATAATGAAGCCACCTTAACAGGAAGAAAAATTCACTTGATGTCTGACTCAACTTTTCATATTTAGACTTGGTATTCAACACCAAGTATACCCCATAAGAGATGATGAATTCCTTGGAGAATCAGAAGAAAACAAGAGTAAGTCTGATCTCAGAAAGGATCAGATGAAGAGACAACTTCCAGGACTGGGAGATAGATGCCATGATAAGACTAGATCATAGCTTCAGAAACTTATAGGAGATATGAAATCTCCTAGGAAGATTCCCTTGTTTCAGTGACAGAGAAGGAAGCCAGTCATAAAGACTAGGATATGGATTATTCCATGAAACTAGAATAGAAGTCAGTATTGATTTCCAATATTGATTTAAACAGATCAAGCATGTTGCAGATGTACAAATCCGAATGTGTGTCCAGAGGATTCTCCCAACAAGAGGGAGAAGACTACGACGAGACAATTACTCCATTAATTGGAGAAATAGTTTCAGAATTTATGAAGACAACCAGAACAACCATGATTCATATATAATATGAGATGTAGGGGTATCAATCCCCATATTTAAAATTGAGCGGCAGTTGGTCCATTACATTACTTGGGTCATGAGACATGAATACATTAAAATATAGAGTTACCTCCATGAAATAAGAAGAGCTACTTTCAATATCAGTTTTTGAGCCACTCTCAGTTTCAGATGAAGTTATTGCCATGATGAAGTAGACGAGTTACTCTCATATTTCAGCAATCACGGTGAGAATGGAGCAGCCATTCTCAACTTCATAGAAATTGCAGGTGCAGAATCCCACTTCCAGAAGAATAGTTGCAGAAAGAGGAGAGGACATAATCTCTGGCAGTGAGACAGATAGTTCTTTGCAAAAATCACATAGCGCTAGCATATGATTGTGTAGATTGAGTTGCAGTTGAGCAAGTGTACCAGATTGGTACAATGTAATGTGAAAATTTGGTTTGAAGTTGAAGATAGAAAGACTTAGGTATGCAGGTTGAAGAAGGATCTGTACAGGTTGATATGGAAGAATTGGCAGTTTCTGGAAGAGCTTGGGCCTTACCAAGAGTAAAGATGATACTAACCTTTATCTCACGGTTATGAATGATGAGCCAATGATGTTACTACTATATGTAGATGATGTATTCTTGAAAATATGAATAAAATCTCATCACAGATTGCAGAAGAAGCTCACTACAGAGTTTGATGAAAGACCTAATGATTTATCTCTTAGGTCTTGAAGTTTTTCAGAGCCCAAAGAAGATCTTCCTTAGCCAAGGGAAGTATGCAGTTGAAATACTGAAGAGATTTGATATGTTGTAGTGCAAATCCATGAATACACCCATGGAAACAAAGTTGAAGCTCTTAGTTGACACTTCGTCATAATTGATTGCTAATACACTATACAGACGGATCATTGGATCATTGATGTATCTGACGAACACCAGGCCAGATATATGTTTTGTTGTGAACATGTTGAGTCAATTTCTGGTAGAGCCCAGACGTGTTCACCTGGTTGCTGCAAAACATGTGATGAGGTACCTTAAGGGTACATTAGATTGTGGTCTCAGTTATAATGGAGATCATGGATTCAGACTGAGTGGTTATACCGATTTAGATTGGGCTGGAAGTGTCTCTGACAGAAAGAGCACTTCAGGATGTTGTTTCAGTCTGGGGTTGGCCATGATCTCATGGCAGAGTAGGAATAAATTAAGCATTACTCTCAGCACAATAGAAGCATAATACATTGTTGCATGTTCCGCCAGTTGTGAATCCATATGGCTTTGAAAGTTGTTGACAGGTCTATTTGATCTAGAGATGGAAGAAACCGTGATCCTATGTGATAACCATAGTTTCATAAATATGGCACAGAGCCCTGTGTCCCATGACAAGTCAAAACACATAGAGAACCTATATCATTACATCCATGATATAGTGCAGAGAGGATCCATAAAGCTCTAGTATGTTAGCGCGGATGAACAGGTTGCAGATGTGTTGACCAAGCCTCTATCTCGTGTAAAGTTTGAGCACTTTCGAGATAAGATTGGTGTAGTCTAAAAGGACCTCCATCGAAAGGTAGAGTAGTGATGTGATGCCAGCCTAGTGCTGAAGATTTCCAAATTCGTGATGATGTTGTTGTGATGCCAGCCTATTGTTGAAGATTTCCAGCTTCGTGTTGATGTTGTTGTGATGCTAGCCTAGTGCTGAAGATTTCCAGCTTCGTGTTGATGTTGTTGTGATGCCATCCTAGTGTTGAATATTTCCAGCTTAATGTTGATGTTGTTGTGATGCCAGCCTAGTGCTGAAGATTTCCAGCTTCGTGTTGATGTTTTTGTGATTCTAGCCTCATGCTAAATATTTCCAGCTTCATGTTGATGTTGTTGAGATGCCAGCTTCGTGCTGAATATTTCCAGCCTAGTGTTGATGTTGATGATGTTCTAGCCTTCATGCTGTGATGTTGTTGATGATGATGATGCTCCATCCTTCGTGTTGTGATGTTGTTGATGTTGATGATGCTCTAGCCTTCGTGTTGTGATGTTGTTGATGTTGATGATGCTCTAGCCTTCATGTTGTGATGTTGTTGTTGTTGATGATGCTCCAGCCTTCGTGTTGTGATGTTGTTGTTGTTGATGGTGCTCTAGCCTTCGTGTTGTGATGATGTTTTTGATGATGTTGTATCAGCCTTGTGTTGTTATTGATGATGATGATGTATTAGTGTTATACTAATCCATGTTGATACAGATGATGATGATGCCACTTCAGCTTCTTGCTGAATATGATGATGATGATGTTATTTCAGCTTTAATGTTGAAGATGATGATGTTACTTTATCCTCATGCTAAATATGTTGATGATATTACTTTAGCCTCATGATAAAGAAGATAATGATGTTACTTAGCCTCACGCTAAAGAAGATGATGATGTTACTTTAGCCTCACGTTAAAGATGTTGATGATATTACTTTAGCCTCACACTAAAGAAGATAATGATGCTACTTTAGCCTCGTGCTAAATATGATGATGATGTTACTTTAGCCTCATGTTGATAAGCATGATGATGTTAATCCAGCTCCATGTTGTGAATGATGATGGTGAGAAAAACTTTCGATGATTTATAGATATGCCAGTCAGTGTTCCAGATGTTGTTGATGTTGTTTCCCTCTCTCTCTCCTGATGTGTCTGTAGAATACCCTTTTTGTTAAGGGGGAGTGTTGAAATATTGTAACTGCAAAGAGTATTCTATTTATTATTGACTTATTATTCATTACATCAATCCTCTTTTGTGGATTGATCATTTTGGGCATTGTATTTGACCAAATCCCCTTTTGTGGATTGGTCAAACCCTAAATATATTGTGCAAATTAAGAAGTCAGCCCCTAGGCTAATTAAAGTGGTTTTAACCACTAAGAATACAAGTCGTCCCTGCCCAGTGAAAAGACACATTTCCAGCACCTACTAGTTTGTATAAATAAAGGAAGCCAACAACTCATTTGATCACTCACTCATTTGCTCACTCAATGCGTAATTTTGGTAGCTGTAGTTGGGAGAAGAAGGAAGAGAGAGGCGCATTGCTCAGTGGAGGATATTCTCTAGTGTTTTGTTAATTGTCTTGACATTGTATTGGATATCTTTATTAAGGAAGTTTTTGCTAGGTTTTCTCCCCCATGAGGGTTTCCCAAGATAAATGATGTGTATTTTGTGATTGTGTTTCTCTCAGTTATCCTACCTATGTTATTTTTATCTAGTAAATTGAAAAGAAACCTAATAATAGCTCAAAACTTAACAAATTGCTGATCCATTACTATACTTGGTTGGAAAAGTGTATTTTCTTGTGTCTCGGGCAGGTACAGGTGCACTAAAAACTATCTCTTTACTTGGTATCCATTTACCTCTCTTTACTTACCATTTTCAACCAATCTATTCTTCCATCACTTGACCTTGCGGGGGACTTCTCCTTACACCTCCTTTCATCCTTCTCATTCCCCTTAGGGTCTCTGGGATCGCCTCCCAGGAGTGACCTTAGTCACCCCCCAAGTGCAGGACCTATATCAAGGTGACATTGTGTGCAGTGTCCCATAGTTGTAGCACATGATTTTCGTGGTTGGCTCGGGCTTTTTACAACCTACAACTTGTTCTATAACATTTTGGCGTCGTTGTTGGGGAGGATTTTGAATCCTCTTCATGCCCTAAAATGACACTTTTGGCAAGTCTCTTTCCCAAATCCTTCACCCCGAGCTTTCCAGGCAACTCCACTCCAATAACTTATCCATTTTCCTTTGACAAACCTTCTTCAAAGTTTGTCTGGTGACTCCACCATTTCCCGAACCCACCTTTCCATTACTTACCTTTCCCCTGCTCTCTCATTTCATTCTTTGATAATCCTTTCTCTCGCCCCGAAACTCCTTTGAGGTGTTCTTCTAGTCGATGGGACTATGTCAACTTGGAATCAATAAAGACCCTGCCATCCCTCATGGAAGAAAATTTTGCAGATGGAAAGGGAAAAAGTTTCTAATGAAGTCATTGAAGAGTTGATGAATCAAGTAAAAGATATGCTTGAAGAACATGCTTATGAATAAAGCTTCCAAGATGATACTAATGCAGCTTATCACATTGAATATTTTGAGGAGGCATTTAATGAAGATGAAGTTCTTTCACTTAATGACCCAGATGAAGACATCCAAGTCGTTATTCCTCCTACGCATAAAGAAGAGAACATTATGAGTTATGACCCTTTTGAGGATCTTGATGACTACATGTTCCATGATCTTGGAATTGAAGGAGAACTAGAAGAGCCCCTAGATACAATTGATAAACATATTGACACTTTCATATATATTGGAAAACATGGATGGGACATGACCATTTTCACCTTTGACGGAGATCCCACTTACGACGTTGAGGGAAACCCCCAAACAAAGGATTGGTCTCAGTGCATATATGACTCAAATGTTTGGGATAGTGATGGTGAGCTGATCACATATTTTCCCGATCCATTTTAGAATGACTTGTCAGAGCATATTCATGGTGATGCATATCCTTTTGTGGATACATATTTTTTCTATGAGGATTTTCAGACATTTTCACCCTTGATTTTGGAAGAGTAACAAGACATATCCATCGTAGGGAAATCAGAGGTTCACTCTACTAAGAGAAAGTTTTGTCATCTTGGATATTCTCACGAGGATTCACAGATGAAGAGGTAGTGTTTTTCTTCTTATAGACGTGAGCCCGTCCTGTACCTCAATTCTTCCCCTTGGGTGAAGCATGGGGTCTTCTTGAGTTATCTCACATCTTCTCAGTCTTCGAGGAGAAGTGATTGTGTTGATGAGGATGAAGATGAGCCATCATCTACATATGCCAATCCACTCTAGATATGGATAGATCGAGATTCTGGCTATGCTTGCAGATGAGATTTTCAGGACAATCGAGATTGTGGTTTATCTTTTCAGCGAGATTTCCTCCGTCCCACCCATCTCCATGAATTTTATTTCATGATTGATTATATGTTTATTTATGCTCATGATTACTATGTGTTGGACTTATCTTTGTTGTTTCACATGATTAAGCACAGGGGGAAATGTCTTCGTCCGATGATCAGGTGTTTTCACTGGTTGTACGATTTCACCTGACACCTTTGAGACTTCATCTTTAGGGTCCCAAGACCCTAGGTAAGTAGGTAAGTCATCTTGATTTCTTGCATCTTGCATTTTTTTTGTTCATATTAGTTTATTTGCATTTCATTTTCATTTTTCTCTACTTGCATTATTGATTTCGTCATCATATATATATACTTAGTTAGAAATTTTGTCAAAATTTTATTTTTCTATCTTAGTTGGTTTTGATTATGACCAAATGAGAATGAGGATGAGTAGGCCATCCTGCACTTGAAAGTTTGATGTTTCATTGTAGGCATAGGTCTACCAGGACATGTTGTGATTCACATGCACTCTACGATGAGCACATATCCCCAAGTAGGATCTAGATGTTATCCCCATTCTGTGGATAACTAAGGATATTATGTCTTGAGGCCCTTAGGTTGCAGATATGGACTGCCGAGAGACCACATGACCAACAATATCCTTTTTCAAAGATAGAGACCCGCATCACCACCACAATGACCTAGCACTTGGTCATCATCCACGCCAACTTTCCACCACAGGTTACTTGGATCTTGCTCCATGTTGTACAAGTCAGGTATGATGGTGGGTATCATTTTAATATTTGAGGCATTCTAGATTGTATATGAGAGGTTATTTTTTATTATGAGACATATACTTTGGAAACTATGCCTTTTACCTTGTTTAAATGTTGGTGGTTGGCTTGGGGAACTCAAGTAGATGGTCACCCTTAGGATGGGTTGTTTCTAGGAGCTTCCTTTGATGAGTCATCATGCCACTCCCGACCATACTTACCACTTTCCATCATTATTTCCCTTCATGACATCATCTCTTGGGATTTTGGGGTAGACTGACCCTAGAAGGGACCATTCCTCATTTCATGGGAAGAAGAGGCTGAAGGCCCAGAGGGGAGTTAGATAAAAAAATATAAAATCCTAATGAAAGAACCTTCCAGATGCTTTTCCCAAGGGATCCCGAGAAAGCAATGAAAAGATTCTCCACAAGAAAATAAGGACCCCACAAAAAGAATAAATAAATACGCTTAAAGGATCAGTTGAGGATAGGGGATCTCATCATGATCCAGCCTATCACAGGCATGGGTATCTAATGGTATGACATTACCATTTCTATCCATCACACTGGGGTAATGGCTCTCAGTTGCATGTCTGAGGGAAGGGGGTCTCATCACAAGTCATCCTTCTCATTTCCATGAAAGTACTTGTGGGTGACACTGTCGATATCTAGTCACCACGCCAGGGTAGTGGCCTCCAACTCTCCCTATTCTATATTAAAATAAAATACAAAGAAAGAAATATAAAAGGTGATTGATGGGCTTGGGAAAAATGCATTATGGACGAAGGTGTGACACACCCTCCACAAAGGCACCCATAAATGAGATATTATGGACCCTTGCATATCATGAACCCCGTTCTCATTGAGTAATTCCCCCATCCATTTCATTTCATTCAAATGACTCCAATAGGGTTGTTCCTAGACTTAGGGCATTTGATCCATTGAAAAGAAGTACCATGCCAACCCACCCACAACCAAACTTGGAAAAAACGTCTAGTTTCTTAAGCACATGTTTGTATGATGTAGTCTTGGTATGCATGCTTTAATGGCTCTTTTATTGAATTGATTCACTCATCATGATGCTTTGACTTGAGATCCTTGGAGGGTGTATCCATTCATCTCGTAGGTAT
Source organism: Picea mariana (assembly GCA_032191745.1). Classification (NCBI taxonomy): domain Eukaryota; kingdom Viridiplantae; phylum Streptophyta; class Pinopsida; order Pinales; family Pinaceae; genus Picea; species Picea mariana. The sequence goes on from JASDQU010439365.1 coordinate 33,940, forward strand.
AGGTTGGTGGCCAGTTTTGGAAGAAAAATCCTAGCTTGGGCTTCCATGAGGGCAAGAAGCCCACATGAGACAACTAGATAGACATAGCCCACCCTTTGCATGCCAAACAACTTGCCAAGAAGGGGAAAAACTTCACTCCCTAGGGGCTTGATGTCACATTTTAGGGGCATATGGTGGTTGATGATGAATCAGAGCATGACACGGGACATTTTGAGGTGGAGAGGCTCCGGATGATTGCCAAATGGCCTTTGGAGGCCCTACTTTGCAGCCTAGCTCCAACAACTTGATCAATATGCCAAAACGTCCTCCTTCAAGGAATGACATCACCTTTGTTTTAGGGTTTTCTTTGTGCAAAAGTGAAATCAAAGAGAATTTTTAAATATTATCTTTGTAAAGTGGAAAGATTAGGGTTGTTGACCCCTAATCTTGTGTTTTCCTTAATATTATGTAGACAAACTATGTTTGCTACATTTTGTATAAATAGAGATAATAAGATCTCATTTTCATAACATAACTCTCCATTGTGAGAGGCTCTTGGACTAAAATTTTTGCTCTCTTTGGCTAGTTTTATCTCTTGTTCTTTTGTTTATGGCTATTTCTTGGTTATGGTTGATGGAGATGGTGTGCTAGCCTTGGAAGGCTTTCTTCATTTCTTTTTTGGTGGTTAGTCTATCTTTTATTTCCTTTTAATACTTAATGGTGCCATTTATTTCATTGTATTATCATTTGTACAAGTTAAAGGTTCTATTTTATTGAGCCAAGTAGAGATTATAAGGGAATATACCCCTACTTTTGTTTTCATCATTTTATTGCTAAGGAAATATTACTTCATAAGGGTTTACTAAGAGGAGTATAATTGCATACACCCTCCTAGTTAAAACCCTAGCTAAGAGAAGATTTCATTGGGGAGTAAAAGGGTTTACACCCCCAAGGAAGTAACCTATCTAGCTTCTTCATATTATCTTGACTCCATGAACCCTTTCTTAAAGGAACTAGTCATTTACTTATTGCAGAGGAGAAATAAATTGTTCCCTTGATAAACGTACAAATTTCAAGTTTTGAAGTTGTCTCTTTTGGATAATGATCTTGATGCCTTGGGGATTATTCCTCACTTAGGGAGTCCTATTTCTCCCACAAATTAGTATTGTTGTAGTAAATATAACCTACATCCATTAGGGATGCTTTAAACTCTAACCCTAACCGCTAATATCTCACAAACTAACCCTAGACTAACCCTCTAACTTTGCTAGTTTAACCTACTAACCTACGTGCATCTATTGGGATAGATTTTGGAAATTTTTGATGGTGAGATTTGTTGTTGTACTTCATTGAATTCTACATCCATAAGGTTGATATATTTTTTCAGAAATTTAATTTTATGACAACCATCTTTATTCAGACATCAAGTGTTATTTTTAGTCCACATTGGTTACTTTTTTATTGCTAGCATTGGTAACTAATATATACCTTTTACTTACTGATTTGGATGTAATATATTGATCATTTACTAAATTGTATGTTTTTGAAGATTAACTTGTTGATACATTACTATTCTTGGTTGGAAAAGTGTATTTTCTTGTGTCGCAGGTAGGTACCAGTGCACCGACAACTATTTCTTTACTCGGTATCCATTTACCTCTCTTTACTTCCCATTTTCAACCAATCTATTATTCCATCACTTGAACTTCTAGGGGAATTCTCCTTACACCTCCCTTCATCCTTCTCATTCCCCCTAGGGTCTCCAAGATCACGTCCCAGGAGTGACCTTAGTCACCCCCCCAAGTGTTGGACCTACATCGAGGTGACATTGGGTGCAGTGTCCCATAGTTGTAGCACATTCTTTTCGTGGTTAGTTCAGGCTTTGCCAAACCTAAAACTTGTACTATAACAAGGAGTACCTCTTCTTGGGTTATGCCTAGGCTTTTTCCATCCTTATATTTTAATGCATGTTCATATTGTATAAGCTTTGAAGGATCAAGTTTGGATAAAGATGCAACAACCAATTTTAGCTTAAATTTGAACCAGAGTTCATATTGTGCTGAAATCATAAGTTCATGTTGTAGATTAAAAATAAATTGAGGTCCTTTTAATGACCATTCCTCCCCTTGCATAAATATTTCAAACAAAATTTCACTCCATCCAATCCATGGTTTTCTTACTAAGTTTCTAGTATCTGCACAAACAACAATTTCCCTCTCTTCACAAGCCAGTTGTAACAGTAAGGAATAATGATCCCAACATACTAGTCCAAAGATAATATCACAGTAACACATATCTTCATCATCATAGTCTATGGAGAATTTTTGAACGCAACCCTGTATCATTGTTTAAGCATTTCTTATGCCTACAAATGCCTTCTGCTCCCATTTTTCGAGGATCTGGATTTTCATGGGAGAATCCTTGATTTCTTCAATCAATGTAGCTGACAATTGTTCCTCTGCTTTCTATTTGATCATCATATCTATTCATTCTTGGCTTACTACTGACAATACTTATTTTCTTCTTGTGGCTCGATCTTGATCTTCTTCTTCCTGAGTCATAGGTTGTTTTCCTTTATTTGATGGTCCTACTAAAAACATGGCCAAATTTGCAATCTTGGCTTCCCTGGTTAACATATCAGGAAGAAAGTTTAAATGACCACGTTTATGTTGTATAGTGAAATCAAAATTATCTAGCCATAAAATCCATTTTTGAATTCTAGAATGAGACTCTGTAAGGAGCTTTTCAGATTTTAACATCCCTGGTAAAATTTTCAGATCAGATCTAATTAGGAATTTTACTAGTTTGAGATAGAGTCTGAAATGGACCACTGTGTTTTTTATAGCAAGAAGCTCTTTGTGGCTAGAAGGGTAATTAATCTCTGCTCCCCAAAAATAACATGAAGCATATGAGCATATAGTTTCATCTCCATTAATGTTTTCAATCAGTACACATGCCCATGTACTGTTTGATGCATTTGTTTCTATGATATAGTTCCCTTCTCCAGTAGGTAGGGATAATGGTGTAAGAGTTTGGACCTTGTCTTTAATCGTCCTGACAACTTTAGTCATTGCATCATTCCAAGTTGGATGATTCTTTTTCAATCTTTGTTGCAGAATCAAAATATGATGTCTTCCCTTTATAGAATGGTCGAATATAGTTGAGGCTGCCTAAGAATGTCTGCAAGTGTATTTTGTCATGAAGAATGTCACGAAATTCTGTAAATGATTTCAAAATATGGTCTTGGAGAATTACCTGGCCTTTTTCTATCCTGAAACCAAAAAATTTGATTTCAGTTTTCTCGATTTCCATTTGGGTCTTGGATGAAACCAGACCGTGCCTAAACCCTAGATCATAAAACTATTTCAAGTGTTTGAGGTTTTCTTGGAGATTCTTTGAACATACCGGGGTATCATCAATATAAATAATTAGCCATGAATACTCCCTGAATATGTATTTCATTCTCTTTTGGAACTCACTAGGAACGTTCTTTAGTCCAAAAGGACTTACTTTCCAATGATAATGACTGTGGGGTACAACAAAAGCATTTTTATGTCTATCCTTTGGGACTATACCTATTTGATAGAATCCTAATTTTAAATCAAATTTACTAAATACAATATTTCCTTTTATTCTCTGTAATAATGAACTTTAATTTGGAAAATGATACCTGATGTTCTGAAGAAATTTGTTTAGTGGTTTGAAGTTGACTACCAAACTCAGCTTTCCTCTTTTTTGCTAAGAGTGCTTGTTGACATAAAAACCTATGCAATCCCATGCACTCTTTGATGGATCTATCAACCCCTTATGTAGGAGATCATTAATTTCTTGTTGGCAAGTATAGATCTTTGTCGGACTCATCAAGGTTTTTGATTCCTTTTGTGGAGTAATTTTGACCAAGGGATCATATGGAAGAGACACAAAATATTTCTCCATGTTCTAGAAGGCATTAGGGGATTCTTGAGTGCAATGTTTTTTTGAAATTTCTTTCAACATTTTTTCTCCATGTATCTGTGCATAAAAAAATACTCCTTTCCATTTTGTGTAAGTCTCTTGATGACAAGTCTTGTTCAGATACCTTTTGTTGTTCTTTTTCTCTATTTCTACACCTTCCTTTAGTAAACAAAGGAGTTTATATCTTTGTCCCATTTAAATAGAATTCAAAGATCTTGTATTTCTTGTTTATTGTTATGGGATCTATAAGTTCAAGTAATTATGCAATTAACACACAATCATCATTAATCGGGTTCACACAGTGGAAAGAAAGCTTGAAAGACTGCCTTACCAAATTTTAATGGGAAGTTTTCCACTTGGTCTTGTATGGGTACTTTTGAACCATCTATGGCCTTTCCTATCATGGTAGGTGTTTCCCAATAGAATTATGGAATTACATTCTTTCTTAGTAGATTTAACCAACAACTAGAATCAACTAAGCAATCTACCTCTTATGGTTTTGTCTGAGGTGGAAAAAATGTGATCTTCATGTAGAACTTAGTTCCTCCAAATCATAGTAATGCAAGACTTGGATTTACCTCTTTTGGAGAACTGGGTTTTGAATCTTCTTTTTTCAGAAGAACTAGAATATTCTTTATAAGAATAATAAGACCTTTCTTTCTTCTTTTCCCTAGATTTATTTTTCCTATACCCCTTTGGTGCAGCGAATGCATATTCATACACTCTAGATAATTCTTCTTCTGATGAATTATTTCTCTCACTTCTTATTTCTCAAATGGAGAGATAGATTTGCTTAATGTTTTCTAGAGTAATTTTCAACATTTGTCATTGCTCTTTCACTGGAGTTTTAGCATCTTTTCTCTATCTTTTCTAAAATTTTGTTTGTCTTTATGTTGATCTGAAAAGTCAAAATACAGGTCTGTTAGGTCATATTTACTAGATGATGGATTACAGTATAGGACTTTAATTGGATCTTTACTAGGAGTAGCAACATACCTTTAGATCAACCTTTTCTTTCCTTAGATTTTCCCTGATTGTGTATTTCCAAGTTGGGGTAATTTCAAGCAACGAGACAATTTCTTGGATTCTCTTTTCAGGATCTGGTTTTTGCAGACTTGAGAACATGCAGAAATCAAAAGTGGGTTTCTCACACTCCTAATTTAGTGTCTCAGAAACACTAAATTCAGAGAAAGAGGAGAGAGAATATGAATCATATTCTGAAAATTCAGAAGGATATAGAAAAATGGAATTTTCATCAACTTCTTCATTAGGAGCACAATAAAATAAATCCCACCACTTGGGATCAAGCTCCTCGACAAAGAGTGCAGACAATTTTGGCTTGCTTTTCTTTCTAGGGCATTGATGTGCCCAATGGCATTTTTGCTTACAATGGAAGAAAGTTGAATCCTTGGTAGGATTTTGTGTTTTCTTAAGATATGGAATTTTCTTATAAGACTTGTATTTGTGCTTCTTTTTCCTGGGCCAGGGATGATCAAGATTGAATCTAGATCTGAAAGAATGAAATTTATTTATTTTGGATTTGCAGGAGCAATGTGTATTTTCAGACTGATGTGCTCGATTATGAGCACCACATCCCCATTCTAGCATCCGACCTACATCTTTAAATAAAGAAGAGGTGAACATATCATCAAATCTCTTAAAATAGTTTGTTACCCTTTTTGCCAGACAATGTTCTTGAATTACAATTTTGATATGATGATCAGCTATTGCTAAAGACATCCCTTCCAAAGTAATATTCTTATCTTTGAAATATTGTTCTGCAGCATCTGGTAAGGCATCGAGAAATATTCTGACAAAGTACTTAATGTATGCAAGATTTGCAAATTTTCCTGATTCAATTATTAATTTATGCATATAATAGAAATACTTCTTGTGGTGGCTTAGATCACATAATCTTTGGAACATGAATAAGGAAGGAACATGTTCAGCATCTGTTACAAATTCTATACCATAAAATTGGGTGGTCAAGGCTTGCAATACTACTTCATCTGCTTTAGGGTCCCTTAACATATCATCGTTGGCTTGTTGGGAAAGCCATCTCCAGCAAGTTGCAACGTGACCAGAAACCCATTGATTATTTGAGTGGCCATATATCTTATTGTCAAGGTAGCATATTCTTCCTTTTTGGCATTGGTCCAGTTTATCAATAATTGGATTGCATCTTTTGTTTCATCCCTTGATTGACAACTAAAATTGATCACTGGGTGATCAGGCATTGAAGAGATTATTTTGTTCATCTCATGAATGTTGAAAGAATATAGATTATTTGTCTACGATGATGATGGAATGGGGATATCTCCTTGTTCATATTTGGTAGTCATCATCTGGAGATATTTTCCTTTTTTCTTTAATGGGTGAGGCCATGTTCTTATATCATAAACGTCTTCTACAATTCTTTGAAAAATGCTGTCAGATTCTCCAAAATCCCATTCTGGTCTCATATCTTCTTCTTGAAACATTCCAAAGGAATTGTTTATTTTATGCTTCTTAGCATCTTCTTTATCCCTGAAGATATCAGGTTGTACAATGTTGGGATTTTTAACAAGCTTCTGAGAGCTCTTTTTCACCTCATTTATTTTATGTAGTATGGTGTCCAGGAGGTCAAGGCGGGCTTCTACTTCGTCCATAGAGTTTTTCAAGTCTGAGGTGTCTGTTAGGACATGTGTGAGGATTTCTATCTTTTCAAAAATAATTATGATTTCTTTCTTGTGTGGCTCAACATCTTTCCTTTCTTTGAGCAATTATCTATGCAAGTCGTCTATATTATTTCCTGTCAATTGAGCTTGGAAATTTGCATAGTTTAGAAGCTTGCATTCATTAGATACAGAATCAGATACTGTTGAAGATCTTATTGGCAAATACTCTCTTTTAGTTTTAAGATCATCATAATATTGTCTGAATGGAATTGTTGGGAGGTTCCTCCCTGGGAGATAAGTTTCTTCTCCACTTGGAAACCTTTTTATGTTTCCTAGACCTTATCTAGGAAATGACAATATGAAAAGATCAACACTAGGGCCTTATGTTTTCATATATCTGCGACCTTGCAGATTATTAATTTTTTCTTGGCAAGTTGGGAATTCAAGGTGTTTCCCTATATGTTTGTGTGAGTTTGACACACTGAATGAAGATGTAGCAATCTGGTTATAGGTTTGTTTCATATCAGATGTAGGAGGATTCAATTCTAGTAGTTTTAAGGACAATGACCTGTGGATTGTAGACAAAGGAATTGGTTTCTTCATTAATTCTTCTATATGGGAGATCATTTGGATTTTGAATTTGTCATACTTATTTTCCCAAATAGTGGGATATTCTATCCCAGTCCAGTCAAACGTAACAGGATGAACTTGCTTGGATTTTTCTTTCTCCACCATGTTGTGCAAGAAGAAGTTTTTTGGACAATGTTTTATAAAGGAGGAAGGGTATCATTGCCAAAACGAATAACCAGGAGAGACTTGAGTTGAATGATCTTAGAAATTACTAACATATTGAAGCCTGAAGGGAGAATGTAATCTTTTAAGAATTCATATATATAAGGATTAGAAAGTGAAACATAGTATTTAGGAAATACAGTTGCAAAGGCAGGGCCATCAGAAAGAGGTGCGAAAAATACACCAACTAAAGCATCTGAGAATTTATTATGTCTGATATCAACGACACGGACCAGGGAAGATACATGAATATATGGTCTAACTAAAGGATTTAATCCAAACTTTATTGCACTTATATGAGCGTAAGAATATCCTTGTCTTTTTTTCCAGTCAATTAGATCTCTCTATTAAGGTAATGTTTACTGGATCTTCATGAGCGGAAAAATGAATGTCAATAGAGTGGACTTTGATGAATGAATGAGACAATTAATTCCACCACTTTAATTTATAAACATCGTGTGGTCAGATAGGGGGGATTTCCCAGTTTTCTGAAGAATTAGGCTCATGAATGGAGATTAAACTTTTGTCAGAACTTGTTCCTGGAAGCATTGATGAAGCTCGTCGTTTTGCTATAGATGTCATGGGAATACTATATACTAAAGTAGATACTTCTGTGAAGTCGATTGTATCCATGGAAGGATCCATACAAAATATAATCAACTTAGAGAAAATAATCAGGATAACGGGGAACGGCCTATGGTCACAAACGCCTTTCATCGGCTTAACGGACCTAAAATTTGCTTCACATCCCACTGGATTTAAACTATTTTCTCATCATTTACTAGAAATAACATTCATGCACATAGATAGCTGAATGACAATAAACTCAAAAGAACAACACAGAGATGTTGCATAAATGTTACAGTATGCAAATGTTTCATTAAATAAACAAGCTCTTACAAATTTGACAGAAGCTCTAAGACTGAAGTCCTTTGACTCTGATACCAACAAGCATGATCGACCTCCAATATTCGTTACATATGGACTGCTTCAAAAATTATCCACACAAGAATGATTTTTATTCTAGAACAGATAGACTATCCAATTACTTTTGATCTCCAAGATCATCAACATATTTCTTCTTCTTCTTTTCCCCATATTTATTTTTCTTATACCCCTTTGATGCAACGAATGCATCTTCATACACTCAAGATAACTCATCAGGAGAAGAATTATCTAGAGTGTATGAAGATGCATCAAAGGAGTATAGGAAAAATAAATCTGAGTAAAAGAAAAAAGAAAGGTTCGATGGTTCTTCTAAAGAATCTTCCAGTTCTTCTAAAAAAGAAGATTCAAAACCCAATTCTCCAAAAGAAGTCAAGCCAAGTCCTGCATTACTATCATTTGGAGGAACTAAGTTCTACATGAAGATCACATTTTGTCCACCTAAGACAAAACCATATGAGGTATGTAAATGTGGATGAACCTTCACAGATAAGATCTAGCTAGCAAAAATACATACACATTTTGCAGAGAAATGAGAAAAGAGAGAAACAAGAGAGAAAGAATGGAAGAATTATATTAATTGTATTCCACACTCAAAGAATGAATAATTTACAATATATATAGGCTACATGAGTAACTAATGCACCATAGTAGTGATCTAGAGAGATCTAGACACTCACTAACAGACATTGGAGTGAATTGCCACCTAGTCCTAGTTAACTGAACCATGCAATCATCAATTAACTGAGTCATGACTTCCACTAGTCTAACTAAGTGTAATTGAATGTAACTGACTCTAAAATGAAGAGGAACATCCTATTTTGTAGGGGAATATTTTCTAGAGAGAATGTTCTCATCTAAAAAAGATTTCTCAACATTGGACTGTAAAACTTAGGAAAATAATTATAGGTGAGTGTGGAATATCTCCAACACCCCCCCTGAACACTACTAGGGTGTACATAATGAATGGGTCCCGACAACCAAGGCCATATTAGGTACCCATTGTACAATGCATATAAAAATGCGACATTGAAAAAAAAATGAAGAAAGAGAGAAAAACCCATGGGAAACCTCCCCACCCCCCCTCAAATTACAATGCATAAAAAAAATTTAGAAGGAACAAAAAACAGTTGCTAAGCAACCCTGTCCTTCACTCCAAGAAGACCTTGCAACTATGCAAGTTTGTGCTCATTGAAAATTTTGTTCAAGATGTAGATGTGTGCACAGATCTGATGAAGTAGATGCACCATTGAGATGTCCACACATATCCACTTTCTCTTCTTTTAATGAAGAAGATCCAAACAAAGTTTGGATGAAATTTTGAAAATCATGCAGCCGTTTCCGGAAAAACGCTGAAATTTTGTTGATTTTAAAATGATCATAACTTCACTTCCCGAACTTCGTTTCAGACGATTTTTTTTTTAAATTCGATATTTTTCTGAGAGGAATTCAAATATCCAATTTGTTTTTGCAAATTGTTCTCATAAAATATCGGAATTGAATCTGATGTGTGTGGTCCCATTTTTGTCTCCTGAGATGCATGCATGGCGCATGGAAAAGTGTCTGCATGTGACTCTTGAGGTGCATGCAATATATATTACACATAAAATTTAGATTTAAAAAAAATAAAAAAAATGGAGTAGACATCATCTGCAATTAATGGAATACAAATTTGTGTAGATACTTGTGTAGAAGACTTTTTAGAATAAGAGGCTTGAGTTTCTGATGGTTTCTCTTCTGGATCTATCTTTCCAACCTCCTGCATGAAATCTTCACAATATTCTTTATTCTCAAATAGAACCTCCAATCTGGTCCATAATTCATTTGGATTTGAGTCTTGTGAGTCATCATATACTTGGTGGAGAATTTCGGGAGAAATAAACCAGAGAATACATCCTATGGTCATATCTTGTCTATTGGGAAAGTCGTTTTTCTCATTGGCGGAATCAGGCTCTACTTCCATTGTCATAGTTATGTGGTATAAGCCTTTGCATCTGAGTTGAAGCAGAATTTTTGGCTTCCACTCCAAATAGTTATGAGGCGTGAAAAGTATTGTTGATGAATAATTCATCTTTTCTATGTTCGTCGATATTTAATACCTGCAAAAAAAGTTTGGTGTGTCTTTTTCCGAGAAATTTGTCAGCTCTAATACCATGTAAATGTGGATGAACCTGCATAGATAATATCTAGCTAGCAAAAATACATACACATTTTGCAGAGAAATGAAAAAAGAGAGAAACAAGAGAGAAATAATGGAAGAATTCTATTAATTGTATTCCACACTCAAAGAGTGAATCATTTACAATAGATATAAGCTACATGAGTAACTAATGCACCATAGAAGTGATCTAGATAGATCTAGACACTCATTGACAGACATTGGAGTGAACTGCCACCTAGTCCTAGTTAATCGAGCCATGCAATCATCAGTTAATTGAGTCACGACTTCCACTAGTCTAACAAAGTGTAACTGACTCTAAAATGAAGAGGAACATCTTATTTTGTAGGAGAATATTCTCTAAAGAGAATATTCTCATCTAAGGGAGAGTTCTCAACATTGGATTGTAAAACTTCGAAAAATAATTATAGGTGAGTGTGTAATATCTCCAACAAGGTAGATTTCTTAGTTGATTTTGGTTGTCCGTTAAATCTACTAAGAAAGAATGTAATTCCAGAATTCTATTGGAAAAGACGTATCATGATAGGAAAGGCCATAGATGGTTCAGAAGTACCCATACAAAGCCAAGTGGAAAACTTCTCATTAAAAATTGGTAAGCAATCTTTCAAGGTTTATTTCCACTGTGTGAACCAGATTAATGATGATTGTGTGTTAGGTGCATAATTCCTTGAACTTATAGATCCCATGACAATAAATGTTCTTTTTCTCTATTTCTAGATCTTCCTTCAGTAAACTCCTTTGTTTACTGAAGGAAGATCTAGAAATAGATAAAAAGAACAACAAAAGGTCTCTGAACAAGCCCCATCATCAAGAGACTTACACAAAATGGAAAGGAGCATCGGTTATGCACAAATACATGGAGAAAAAATATTGAAAGAAAATTCAAAAAAACTCATCACAGAGTGCACTTCAGAATCCCCTAATGCCTTATGGCATAGGGAGAAACATTTTATGTCTCTTCCATATGATCCCTTGGTCAAAATTACTCCACAAAAGGCATCAGCAGCCTTGATGAGTCCAACAAAGATCCAGACTTGCCAACAAGAAATTAATGATCTCCTACATAAGGGGTTGATAGAGCCATCAAATATTGCATGAGTTTGCAGAGGTTTTTATGTCAACAAGCACTTTGAGCAAAAAAGAGGAATACTGAGGTTGGTAGTCAACTTCAAACCACTAAAGAAAGTTCTTCAGAACATCAAGTATCCTCTTTCAAATAAAATCTCATTATTACAGAGAATAAAAGGAAAGATTGTATTTAGTAAATTTGATTTAAAATCGGGATTCTATCAACTAGGTATAGTCCCAGAGGATAGACATAAAATTGTTTTTGTTGTACCCCATGGTCATTATCAATGGAAAGTAATGCCTTTTGTCTTAAAGTACGCTCCTAGCGAGTTCCAAAAGAGAATGGAAGACATTTTCAGGGAGTAACCATGGCTAATTATTTATATTGATGATATCCTAGTATGTTCAAAGAATCTCCAAGAACACCTCAAACACTTGCAACATTTTTATGATCTGGTGTTCAGGGACGATCTCATTTTATCCAAGACCAAAATGGAAATCGGAAAAACTGAAATCAAATTTCTTGGTTTCGGGATAACAAAAGGCCAGGTAATTCTCCAAGACCATATTTTGAAATCCTTTACAGAATTTCCTGACATTCTTCATGACAAAATATAGCTGCAGAGGTTCTTAGGCGACCTCAACTATATTCGGTCATTCTATAAAGGGAAGGAAGATGATATTTTGATTCTGCAACAGAGATTGAAGAAGAATCATTCAGCTTGGAATGATGCAATGACTAAATCTTTCAGGAGGATTAAAGACAAGGTCCAAACTCATCCACCATTATCCCTACCTACTGGAGAAGGGAATTATATCATAGAAACAAATGCATCAAATAGTACATGGGCAGGTGTACTGATTGAAAAAATTAATGGAGTTGAAACTATATGCTCATATGCTTCAGGTTCTTTTCGAGGAGCATAGCTTAATTACCCTTCCAGCCACAAAGAGCTTATTGTTGTAAAAAAGACAGTGCTCCATTTCAGACTCTATCTCAAACCAGTAAAATTCCTAATTAGATTTGATCCAAAAAATTTATTAGGAATGTTAAAATCTAAAAAGCTCCTTATAAAGTCTCATTCTAGAATTCAAAAATGGATTTTATGGCTAGATAATTTTGATTTCACTGTACAACATAAACCTGGTCATTTAAAATGACTTGTTGATATGTTAACCAGGGAAGCCAAGACTGCATATTTATCCATGTTTTCAACAGAACCTTCAAATAAAGAAAAACAGCCTATGACTCGGGAAGAAGAAGATCGAGATCAAGCCACAAGAAGAAAAGAAGTCTTGTCATTAGTAAGTCAAGAAGTAATAGAGATGATAATCAGAGAGAAAGCGGAAGAGCAATTGTCAACTACATTGATTGAAGAAATCAAGGATTCTCCCATGAAAATCTAGATCCTCGAAAAATGGGAGCATGAGGTATTTGCAGGCCTAAGAAATGCTTCAAAAATCATATGGGGTTGTGTTCAACAATTCTCCATAGACTATGATGATGAAGATATGTGTTACTGTGATATTGGCTCTGGACCAATATGTTGGGAGAATTATTCCTTATTGTTACAACTGGCTCGTGAAAAGAGGGAAATTAGTGTTTGTGCAGATACTAGAAACTTAGTAAGAAAACCATGGACTGGATGGACTGACATTTTGTTTGAAAGATTTATGCTAAGGGAGGAATGGTCATTAAAAGGACCTCATTTTATTTTTAATTTGCAGCATGAACTTATGATTGCGGAACAATATGAACTCTGGTTCAAATTTAAGCTAAAATTTGTTGCTGCATCTTTATCCAAACTTGATCCTCCAGAGCTTGTACAATATGAACATGCATTAAAAGATAAGGATGGAAAAATCCTAGGCATAGCCCGAGAAGAGGTACTCCTAACCCTTAAAGTTTGAACTAGCTATCAAGGGGAGTATCTTAAAGATCACAAGCATGCACTTATGCTTGAATCCTTTGTGGGTTATTGTCTTGATGATTTACTCTTCCCAATACCAAATGTACCTTAATCTCATGATCCCTATGGATACGACTCTGATATCTCCTAGACTGAAGAAGAAGTTCATAATTTGAATAACCGCATGGAGGATTAGTGCGGAAGCATTATGGACCCTACTTTGTACATGGTATATTTACTTTGTTGACATGCAATATTTTATAAAATCTTAAAGAGATGCTCTGTGGGTGGTAGTACACTCCACTTTGTACTTTGTGTATTTGTCGGTTATTTCATAGGCCATATCGTTCTGTGGGTGAGGTAGCACTCCACTTTGTATCTACCAGGTCTGATTTGGGTCCCCATATGTCGAAAGACCATTAAGGGACGAGATAACAAGTGGGTGTCCCCACTTTCCCCGAATCTTAGTTGTATCTTGTCTTTATCTGTCAGGTCTGATTCGGGTCCCCATATATCGAAAGACCACTAAGGGAAGAGATAACAAGTGGTTGTCCCCACTTGACCCGAATCTTAGTCGTATTTTGTCTTTTGCCAGTGCGGTCGGATCACGAGAAATATCCCCTCGTGAAAACCATCTTCTTTTGATCTAAAGATGCCAGTTAGTAATTCCCAATTAACCGACTGGCGATGATATAAATAAGTCCCCGAGCCTCTCATTTGATCATTCGAGAGTTGGCATTTAGAGCTCT
>JASDQU010439366.1:565-16514 GCA_032191745.1 Picea mariana
GTGTCAAACCACTTCTAAAGCACCTTCTCACACCTTGTTCAAGGATGAATTGACATGAACTTAGCGGGAGTAACCGCTACCTCTCACCTTGAAGCAAAGTAAAATAAATAATTAATCAATGAGATATAGTAGCCAAATAGATGTTCTTTATTCCAAAGTGTTGATATTATGGTAGCTGTGGGAGGTATTTACCTCCACGTGTAACCCTGACGAGAATAGAATATTCCGGGAAGCAAGAAGAAACCCTAAAGCATTGAACATAACCCTAGAAGACAAGTCGACTCAAGGAAATATTTAATATTAAGTATTTAGCCTCCAGAATGAGAAGTCAGCCCAGACAACTCAGGAAAAACAGTATAAATATAGGTAGCCAGATCTCATTTGACACACACAGCTCGAAATTATAGCAGTGAAGAAGTGCGCACTGCAGAAACTAGGCAAGTGCACAAGTATGAGGAGTAGCTGCAGCTGCAGCTACTGCAATCTATATTCTCAGTTTAGGCTTGGACTTTCTATTGGTTATGGTTGGACTTTCTGATCAGTCTTGGTTATCTTTGCTTGGTGCATTAGCCTTGGTTGGCTATTGGTTTGCTTCCGGAATCATTCTCTGTCAAGGTTAAGGTGCTCGGGGGTGGCTTCGGCCTATGGTTGGGTGACAATATTGCTATATTGTCTATGGTTAAACGAGCACATCCATTATTTCTAACAGGTTATGGGCCCACACTATCTTCGGACAGTCTAACCGCTGGAAGATAGATTGGGAGGATTTGCTCAGTTACAGTTGCAGTTACAGCTAGTTTTTGTTGCAGCAAGGAAACCCTAACCCTCTTGTTGAAGCACCTTAAGTAAAGAGATTGACCTAATTTCTGGATAGCCTAGTGCGCCCTAGCCTAGCGCACCTCCTGGTACTCTCAGCAAGCTAAGACATCAAGTTTGAGTTTTTGGTCAAAGTCAAAGGTTGACCAAGTCAAAGCAATTATGACTTATTCTATGAAGTCAGAAAACAAGTTAGAAGGGGCTTCTAACTTCAGAGCGTGGAAGACAAGGATTGACCTCATCCTTGCCAAGAATAAAGTGTTGGATATCGTGAAAGGAAAGATCGTGGAACCACAATTCGAAGAAGGAAAAGAGAAAGAACCTGAGAACATTGCAGTTATGGAGAAGTTCAAAGATAATGACATCAACACCATGAGTATCATAGTGGACTCTATAAAAGACCACTTGATACCCTACATCTCCCATCTTGACTCATCTAAGAGGATGTACGATGCCCTAACAAACCTCTTCTCAGTCAGAAACATTGGACAAGTAATGAGTCTGAAAAATGAGCTTCGTGACATGAAAATGAATGATGATGACAGCATAACATAATACCTTGTGAGAATCTCTCAGTTAAGAGATCAACTACAAGCTATTGAAGAAATCATTTCAGAGAAGGAACTGGTAAACATAGTACTCAATGGCCTTCCCAAGACATGGGATGCATTTGCCGCAAGCATGAACACAAGGAAGGAGTATCCCACATTTGAAGAACTTTGGACTTGTTGTGCACAAGAAGAATCAAGGATTAGTGCAAAAGAGAAACCCCAAAAGAAATACGATGATCAAGCCTTCACAGCAAGGTTCAAGAATTTCAGGAATAAAAAGAAATTTGGCTCAAGGAAGAAACCAAATCAAGAGAAAGATATGTCAAAAATACAATGCTTCAACGATCGAAAATATGGTCACTACAAGAATCATTGTCCCGAGTTAAAGAAAAGGAAGGAAACACACAAAGCATCGGTTGCCGAAGAAAGGGAACCCTCAAAGAAGGTCAAGCGGGATAAAACAGACTTCTTCTTCTAAGACAAGGTAACAATATTCTTCATAATTCTTGTACATACCATGTTTACATAGTTTTTGTACATATCTTGCATATCTATTTCTTAGAAGATAAGATGTTCAAAGAGAAACAATACCTATGGAAGAATAACAAGATAAGGATTGCCATCACGATGACTACAAGTCAAGCAATACACATGAAAAGATGAAGTACATTGACAATCCTTCGTAACAATTCCTGTGGAAGCTATTAACATAAGTAACAGCTGCAAGATAAGCCGAAATCAGAATCAAACTTGAAGAAACATGGAAGAAGTAAAAACAAAAAGAAGTCAGCAATCAAAAGGAAATTACAAAAAGACTTGTGACACTTTGTAGAAGGCAATAAGGATGCAGATGGAAGCGTGGAGGACTCTCCTAGATGGAGGGAGCCGATTATATAATTCCAAAAGAAGAGCATGCATTCATGCATGAAGCAAGGATTAAGAGGGAGCTAATCCTAAATAATATGATCAATTGAGGATTATGAAGTATCTATCCATGTTCCCATCAATGGTAGCAACCATGAAAAGCAGCACGTGTTCAGTTTGACTTTACAAGGAGTCTTCTTCGAAAAGAAGCCTTAAAGTATCCCTAGTTGTCCATCCACATCCATGATCCTATGATGAAAGGAAGAAGTCGAAATCTTCAGGGCATGGAATCTATAGAAAACTCCATGGACCCAAGAGCTAAAGAGAAACATGAGGAAGAACATGAAGATTCCAAGAGAGAAAGAAAAGCCAAAACAACCAGTCATTATATCGAGAATCACAAGACTACCAGCTTCGTTTTAACCCACTAGAAGCAATCAAGCAGAAGAAATGGAAGTTGTGATGAAGAACAGTGTATGAAAGACTTATGAATGGAAGCATCGCGAGATTCAGAACTAGAGGTTCTCCCAGATGGAGGGAGAAGACTATGATGATAGCTTGTTCCAGTAGCCAGACATACCTCTACCTGAGCCATTATATCTTCTGCAATATCCATGCGTTGGAGTTTACATTAGATGAATGCAAAGACTGTTCTCTAGAGTAATTGAACAAGAAGTGTATGAAGAGCAACCTCAAGGTTTTGAGGTATACCAGAAAGAGACCCTTGTATGCAGATGGAAGAAGATCTTGTATGGATTCAAACAACTTGGTGCAAATCCCCTCATGCAGAGCAGAAGCATGGTGAAAACTTTCTGTGACAGAGATCAGAATGGTTACTCAGAAGTTCAAGATGATGGATTGCTAATCCATGACAAACTCTCATGATGACAGAAGAAGTGCCACTTGGATATGTTTCAGTTTGAGCCTTGCCACGATGTCATGAGCTAGCAAGAAACAAAAGTGTTGAATTCCACCATGATATATTGTAATGATCAAAGAGCTATATGAAGTCTTCAGAGAAAACCAGTGTTCCAGACAGACCGAAGTACATTGAGATCAAGCATAACATTCTTCGTGATGAAGTCCAGAAAAGAGAAGTGGTTCTCCAATATATATCTCCACAGATAAGCAGAAAGTCGATATTTTGGTAAAGCCTCTGTCCAAGATGGAAAAAGTTTGCGTACTCAAGAAACAAGTTGGAGCTCATGGAGACGACTTCCTTATTGAAAAAGGAAGAGATTACTCCCAGGTTGGGAGGGAGCATTGATGTGTTATTGATTTATGGACAGTCATTTTTCAGTTCGAAAAATGGTCCAGGATGAGCAGTTCCTTTCCAGTTCGAAAAATGGTCTAGGATGAGCAGTTCCTTTCCAGTTCGGAAAGTGGTTTGAGATTTTTGATGGATAGGCATTTTCCAGTTCGGAAAATGGTCCAGATCGGACGGTCATTTTCGTAATGAAAATGGTTCGATAGATTGTTGATGTACCATAGACAGCGATTCCCCTTGTGGCCAGTGTGGGGGAATCGTCTAGGACAGTCTTTCTTCTTGGCAGTCACTCTCAGTAGTGGTCAAGTAGAATGGTCTGCCTCATCGGGCAGTCATTCTTTCGAAGCTCACAGTTGTGAGCAGTTTCGAATAATGGTCCGTTTTGGAGGTTGGTGCAAGACAATCATTTCCTTAGGAATTGGTCCGGACAGTCATTCCCTAGGGCAGACTCATTCTCTCCAGGTTGCATTTTGTTTAGTGCCGGAGGAATGGCCCAGTTAGGTGAATGGTCCAGGTTTAGCAATCAGGGACAGGCATTCCCTAAGGCAGACTCATTCTCTCCAGGTTGCACTTTGTTTAGTGCCGGAGGAATGGTCCAGGCTCATAAATTAGGACAGTTATTCTTCTATGCTTGAGAAGAATTGTCCAGATAGCTCATGGTTGATGTTTTACTTTCTAAGGGCAGATGCTCTTCCAGATCTCACAGATGTGAGTGGGAGAATGGCCCGGATGACTCAGTTTATATCATGATATTTTTTTTGTGCAGGTTGATATTAGATGATATGATCGCTACGGAGACTGTATGTCTCTAGACAGTAGATGCATGCTACTGTGGTGGATGTGTTCCACTGGTTTTGACTATGTGTCACTGATTAAGTAGTCGTGTACTACTTGGTGTGGTTGTGTACCACTGGATAGTGGTTATGTACTACTATGGATAGACACAGTTGTGTTCTATTGAATGACATTGTTCTGATTGCCATGTAGACTATCAGTAGTGTTGAAAATGATTATCAGCTAGATGGATAGTCAGTGTGTTTGTGGACAGACATTCTCCAGGCAGAGAATGGTCCAGATAGAACTGATTGTTGGTGGACACGTATTCTCTCCGTGGAGAATGGTCCAGGTTGACAGTTTGTTGACATGACATGGACTAGTATTTTCCTAAGGCACAGTTTGTGGCCCGATTAGGAAAATGGTTTAGGACCAATATTTTCTAAGGCTATAGGTTGAGACAGATCTCTATGGTACATATGACTCAATTAGAAAATAGTCCTATATTGACATTCCTATAGGAATGGTCTCTGTAGTCCATGGCGTAGCTTTTAGCTATGTTGGGACAATCATTCTTCTAGGACGTATGTCCGGATTAGAAGAATGGTCCTTGTATCACTCTGTGGAGTGAGTGTCTTATTCAGCATCATGCTTGATTACTCAGATGGAGTATGGCTTCTAGAGATGATGTCGTTGATGCTATCAGATCATAGTGATAATGGTGCTCGTGATCTAATCATGAGATAGCATGTACGACTATGATGATGCTATCAGTTGAATGGTATGTTTGTGCTCAAGAACATTGCCTTCAATACCTCGCTAGCTAGGAGGGAGTGTTGATATTATGGTAGTTGGGGGAGGTATTTACCTCCACGTGTAACCCTGACGAGAATAGAATATTCCGGGAAGCAAGAAGAAACCCTAAAGCATTGAACATAACCCTAGAAGACAAGTCGACTCAAGGAAATATTTAATATTAAGTATTTAGCCTCCAGAATGAGAAGTTGGCCCAGACAGCTCAAGAAAAACAGTATAAATACAGGTAGCCACATCTCATTTGACACACACAGCTCGAAATTACAGTAGTGAAGAAGTGCGCACTGCAGAAACTGGGCAAGTGCACAAGTCTGAGGAGTAGCTACAGCTGCAGCTACTACAATCTATATTCTCAGTTTAGGCTCAAACTTTCTATTGGTTATGGTTGGACTTTCTAATCAGTCTTGGTTATCTTTCCTTGGTGCATTAGCCTTGGTTGGCTATTGGTTTGCTTCCGAAATCATTCTCTGTCAAGGTGAAGGTACTCGGGGGTGGCTTCGGCCTATGGTTGGGTGACAATATTGCTATATTGTCTATGGTTAAACGAGCACATCCATTATTTCTAACACAAAGTTGCAAGTACTGCAATGTTTGGGGGATATTAGCTCCAACCACAAGACCTTCAAGGGGTGTCAAAGAGATGATAGACCAGAGATGATTGTACTCGATATTGGGTCTCTGAAAAAGTGATCATCCCTAAAAATTGAAACTTTCTACTTTAGGCCTCGGGTTCGACCAGCTTTGACGAGACCTAAAAAATGTCAGAACTTCACCAAAACAAAACTCCATGCTCGTCTCTCCAATGGGTATCCAAATCTACTTTCCGATTTCCAGTAAGATGAAGTTTCAGATTGGGAGTCTCAAAAATCTAAAAGTGCACATTTGAAGAACTCAATACTAGGCCACCAAATTGTCCCTCACTACTAAAAAACTCAAGTTTCTAAAAATAGCAGACTCAAGAATCTGAAATTTCCCATCTGGCTGTCCTCCATCCCCCAGCATCCTCTAAAATTTATATGTAAATCTAATGACTGAGGAAAACTATTAAAATTTGAACCATTGAAGTCTGCACTGAAAACCTGGTAAATAGCACATGTTTATTATCCCCCCTAGAACTCTGGTCTCTAAACACTCCCCAAAACTCACACATCACAATTCTGGGACAAGGTAGGGCTGGAACAATGCTCTGCAACAAGGTAAACATATGGCTAAGGTACTCACGAACTGTCGATGCCGAATGATGAACTCTATAAGGTTGAGCCCATCTCGTATAATGTTCACGAACCATCAATGCCGAATGGTGAACTCTGTAAAATTGAGCTCACCCTGAATAATATCCATGAACATATGCTGGAAGATAACACTCGGTTTCATGTAAGTATATATGGTGTTAACAGTAACACTGGCTCCATCTAGGAGGCAGTATCCCCTACAAGAGGCTGAGAATTCCAGAACTCTGAAGTTGATACTATCTATAAACACACATTTGGGAACATGTCAATGACTCAAATCAACCCTCCAAAAATAACCCTGGGACTTGACCTAAGTCAATGCAACCTACAAGTTGCCCCCAACTCTAGACACACCTTTCAACTTTGAGACAAAGATATAATAATCAACATTGTTCGCAAGTAATTTTGACATAACCTTCACAAGAAAGCTTTTCTTCTCATGGATAGACTCAAAACATGTATAAAATATCTCATGGATGACTAGCTTTAATCATGTATGTCACAAGAAAACTTTTTTGCTCAAAAATAGACTTTGAACATGCAGAAAGCATCTCATGGATGACCCATCCTAAGAACGTACTGTGTCCGACAAAATTTATTTTAACTTTGAAATAAAAAGCACCATCCCAAAAGAAAACTCAATGCAGAAAGTAAAGAATGAAAACCTCATGTTGAATGGAAATAAACATAATACAGAAGCAAATAACTGAACAAAAATAACAAAATTGAAAACCAAAGTAAATCGACTCCAAGCCTACCCTAAAACCAAAAACACATCCAATCAAAAGGTGATTGGATCTATCAACCTATACCTAAACCTAAATTATAAAAACTTCTTTCTTTTTGTCGCTTTTGTTTCTTTTTTCTTTTTTACTTTATACTTTTTTTTTCCTCTTTTTTTTATTTTTTTCATTTTTTTCTTTGTGGCCTTGATGCCACTCATGACCAATCGGCATACTCTAACAACCAACAAAGCCAATTGTGCAAGCGGTTGACTCTACAAAAATTTTTCATGTAATCAAACCTCCAGGGAAGCCAACCATGAAACATGTTAATTTGAACATGTGTCCACATGTACTAAAAGATCAGTGAAAACAAAGGCACCGAGCATCACTAATTATGCAATTCAGAACATGCATGATTTTTACCCAGAAAGAACGATGGAAACCCTAGATTCTGTTGTGTTAACCTCTGAAACAAGTCTTCCATATATTTCTCAACTGGGTCAACATAACTACTTGAATTTGGGCAATGATTTGGCTCAAAAACAGATGCCGAAAAAATTAGATGGAGGAATCAAATCAATGTGTTCACCTTTCTGTTCAGAAAAATCAGCAACAGCAAGAGGATGCCCCTCATTGTCAGGGAAAAATCAGTAGGAGCAAACAAGTGTTTTCCCTCGTGCAATTCAATGCACTCTTCTTGCAGCTCAAAACTGCCTCTACTGCTGGAAAAATCAAGCTGTAAATTTGTCTCATCTTCCTCGTAATCAATGACATAAATAGGTCCTTCCAGGTACCAATCATTAGAAACATGAGGTGCATAAACCCTCTCATAATCTGTCACTTCCTCATCGTGATTGAAATAATCAAAGGCAGGGATATTCTCACAATTTCCAGAGCTTCAGGAAGTTTTTTCATGTGGCTCCATTTGAATTGGCAACATCAATGAAAGGGGACAATAAATACTCTGGCTGATTCAAGTCTTCGTGGCTGATTTGTTGACCCTCTTCAAATCTAAAATTCATACTACGAAGGGTCAACAACTCATGCTTTAAATCCAATTCTTCCACATGATTGTCTTCCTTTTCATCCACTGCAAAGTCCTCGAATGGTTCCTAATATTCTTCACTCCGATAATCCTCTTTGCCCAAGGCTTTGTAAGCATCCTTGAAGAATATCTTAACATGTGTATCATCCCTATGCAGGGCTTCATGAGCCGTACACCAATATGTCCACATCTCATATATATACATTGTCTCGATCCCTCAAGAGTGGCGCAGCCAAGTGAATATTAAAAATATGCACTAATAAACACTCACAAGTGTCATAGTAGCTTGATGCTACAAATATGAACAATCCTAGCTCGCTCCCTGGCAATGGTGCCAAAATGTTGAACACTTGAAACTGGAAGATTTCCCAGGTAACCAGAGAATGCACATTGTCACCTCATACAGTCTCTTTGCACTTCAAGTTAGTGCTTGTTATCCACGGGAGGATCCCTATGCAATCTAGAAGCGAACTGTGAGCCTTAGGGACCCATGAACACTGCCAAACTGTGTTAAATGCTTGTTGTAAATTGAAATTTCTGATTTGTAATCTGCATTAAAATACTAGAAAACAGCAAACCATAGTGCAGATTTACACCTAGGAATGAATTTTTGCCTTGGGAAGCATGTAAATCTTGCTGTTGGGGCTCGAAAATCTGCCTTAAATAATAGAAAGTGCAGATCTGCATGTAAAAATGTGAAAAACAGCAACTTTGAGGATGGAAATTATAAATTATGATTGCAGTGCCTTGAATTCTATGGGTTAAGGAGTTAGAAAATTGATTAAGAGGCAGTAATTCCCGATGTTAACCAATTCATTGATTGAAGCAAAGTAAAGGATATAATTAACCAGTGAGATATAATTGATATTCATGTAAAAATGTGAAAAACAGCAAGTTTAAGGATAGGAATTATAAATTATGATTGCAGTGACTTGAATTCTATGGGTTATGGAGTTAGAAAATTGATTAAGAGGGAGTAATTCCTGATGTTAACCAATCATGGATTGAAGAAAAGTAAAAGATATAATTAACCAATGAGATAAAGCAGCCGAATAGATATTACCTTTATTCCAAAGTTGCAAGTACTACAAAGTTTGGGGATATTATCTCCAACTGCAAGAGTTAATATCAAGTATACCTTGTTCAGGGATGAATTCACGTGAACTTAGTGGGAGTAACCTCTACCTCTCATTGAAAACTATGAACTCTCACATTCACTCCAACCAAAAAGGTGGGTGTGAAGACAAGAGAACTCAAGAGAAAACAATCACCAATAATAAGATCCAACCCTTCTCCTCACTACTCCTTTTTCCTTTATAGAATTGGCCTAGAGGTTTACAAAGATAACCTAGCTTTCAAAATGAAATAAAGCCACCACAAGTCAAAGAAAGGCTCCTCCAAAGAGGGTGCATCAGCTCTAGAAGAGGAAAGTGCTATCTTAGTCCACTTTTGCTAGAGTCAAAGCTTTTCTATCCCATGCACTTTCCTTTTGATATGAATGGCCCATGCAAAAGTAGAAAAGTCCACAACAGCAGCTTTCCTGCAGATGCACTTTACTCCTTGGGTAATAGCATAAGCAAAAGGAAAAGTTTACAAAATCCGGCTTTTCAGATTGCATGCACTTTTCTTCCTTCACGAGAGCCTCATCAAACCATGCACACTGCTTCGAGACCATGAAAAGCATCCTCAAGTCATGTGTCTTACTCTTAGACCATGCAAAACATGTGTGTGTGGTCCCCACGACTCCCTTTGACTAAAATAGCAAGTACACACCACCTTATCAAAAGTGGGGCCCACACAAAACCTCCCAGGATGCTCCAGGGCCTGCAAATTTGACCAGAAATCAAACTTCTTAGAATGCGATGAAATTTGACTCAGAGGCTATATGCCATAGTGGGTCTCTAAAAATAAAGTTAGATCCGAAAAAGCACACTGCTAAAAATAGCTCAAAAATCAACAGTCATTGATTGCCACCAAATTTCACCCCATACCATACTCAATACTAGGTCTTTGAAAATGTGATCAACCTTGAAAACTAAAACTTTCTATTTTTAAGCCTCAAGTTTGACTAGATGTCGAAAGTTGAAACTTCACCAAAACGAAACTCCATGCCCATCTCCCCAATGGGTATCCAAATCTACTTTCAGTTTTCAAGTAAGATGAAGTTTCTAAGAAAAGAAACTTTTCAAGATTGTGAATCTTGAAAAATCTGGAAGTGCCCATTTGAAGCACTCAATACCGGGTCACCAACACTGTCATCAACTGCTGAAAAAACTCGAGTTTCTAAAAATAGGAACTTCTAAAAATAGCAGAATCAAGTATCTAAAAGTGCCCATCTCATTGTCCTCTATCCCCCATGCATCCTCCGAAATCTGCATGTAAATATGATCCTAGGGAAAACTGCTAAAAATAGAACCCCGGAGGCCTGAACTAAAAACCTAGTATCATAACACAAGCTGTGTTGTCCCCTTGGAATACCAATCTCTAAGCACTCCCAAAACTCATACATCACAACTCTAGAACAAAGCTCTGCACAAGGTACACATATGGCTAAGGTACTCACGAATTGTCAATGCCAAATGACAAACTCTGTAAGGTTGAGTCCATCCTGTATAATGTTCACAAATTGTTGATGCCGAATGGTGAATTCTGTAAGGTTGAGCTCACCTCAAATAATATCCACGAACATATGTTAGAAGATAACAGTCAAATTCATGTAGGTGGATTTGGCGTTAACAGGACCCATGCACCTGATCCAAAAAACATGACATGTGAAATAGAGGGCCTCTGCCAATGCAAGCACTCGTAAGGAATCATACCACATCACAAGTAGGTGTGTGGTTGATGATAAATGCTACACAAACAACCACTTCTCCCTAAAAGGAAAGCTTCATGTTCTAAGATAAGATGAGATGAGATGAGATAATTTTATTACTGCCCAACTAATTACCACTGAAGTAGGTCAATGGGACTGCCAAATACATTGATGTTGATACAAAGCAGGAGCCCAAAGACGACTCCTATAAAGAGAAAGCAAGATGCATATAGTGAAGTAAAGTGTTGACCTAAGCTGAAGCATGGAAACAAAACTCTGTAAGCAAAGAACAGATCTAAAAAGATGTACAAAGAACATGGATCCCAAAACTAAAGAGCCCAAGAAATCAGCATATCAGGTACTACGAGAGATGGGTCTCCTAAAATCCGAGACTGACACTCAGAATAGAAGACTGTCCTATAAGAGTGAAGAATACAATGGGCCATTTCCATGATAGCTCTATTCTTCTGCTACGCCATACCATTATGTCGAGGAGTACAAGGAACAGTCTATTGCCAAAAGATGCCATGAGAGTGAAGGAACTAACGAAAGGCATTACCAATGTATTTACCTCCCCCATCAGACCGGAGACACTTGATCTTCTGCTTACATTAAGCATCAGCAAGGTTTTTGAACTCTTGGAATTTGGCAAAAACCTCATCCTTGGATCTAATGGTGTAGACCCATAGAAACCGAGAAAAATCATCAATAATTGTGAGGAAATACTTGGCTCCCCAAGAGAAGAAGTGGTCATGAGACCACAAATATCACCGTATTAACTCAAACAATTTAGAGGCCCATCTTAAGTTGTCATTTGGAAAGGACTCTCAATGAAAGCTTACCCATCACACATCCCATGTAAACACCACTAGGAGGGTTGATCTACGGAAGGCCTTCAACAAGGCAAAGACAACTCATGTGCCTCAAGGATCTATAGTTGGTGTGACCTAGATGAAAGTTCCATAGCTTACTATCATCATATGCATTGGCCACCATTGCAATGAATTTATTCGAAGTTGAAGGTGGAGAAGACTTCCACAACTTGTACATACGCTTGGATTGGTCACAATATCCAAAGGCAACAACTTTGAAATTGTCATCGATGCCTTTAACAACACATCTATCATTATGAGTAACATGGTAAATAGTGAGAAAATTGGTCCCACTCCAGGAACATGGAGAACATCTTTATGCTAAGTGTTACACCATATTTCGTACGAGGTGTCCAAGCTCCATTTTCATGACACTTGACAAGATGACACCTATGGACATTCTATGTACCAATTGTAGATCATGGGCATTATCATGTATCTTTTGTTATCCTTAGTGCTACTCTTATGGTTTACCCGACCCTAGCCGACCAAAGGGAAGGTGGCATTCATGGAGGATGACTTGGCATGATCAATTTATCATGCCCTTTTCACTCTCTTCAACACATCAGATGGATTGGTTATGTTTATAACATTGGTAGAGGTTGCTTCAACGGCATATCATGTATCTTTCATCTTGTTTCAAGTGTTTTTCATGGTTGATCATTATTGAGAAGACCTCTTATCGTTCCCCTTGCCCATGATGTTCTTTATCTTAGTTGTTTGTGTCTGCATGGTGGGGTGCTCTCCTAGTGTTTCACTTTACACACTCACTCTCATCACTTTTCCATCATTTTACCTAGGTATCTTCCATATATCATCATATTTTCACATTGTACCTTAGTATAATCCATATCATATTCACTTTTCACCATATTCCCATTCCTAGAGGGCACATGAGTCATTTCACCCACATTCATAGTTTTCCCTTCATAATTAACCTTTCATTTCCCATATTGTATTACTTCACCATTTCCATGTGTGAACACACCAAATTGGTTYGGGATATTTTCATTGCTAATTAATTTAGCCAAAACCTTGGTCTAAGTGCTACATTATTGGCCTTTTATATTTCAATATTATAAACCTTCATTGAAGCCTTATTTCGTAAGTTTGATCTAAAAAAGAAAAAAGAAAGAAGAGAAAAGTAAAGAAAAAAGAATAAAGTGCATTCACTAGGGAATACAACTTGTGCCTCATGTGGTACAACACTTAAAAGTAGTGCTTCCCCTTTGGCACACATGTTGAGGCAACATAAAAAAATATTATTTGTTAGTGGTTGCCCTCCTCAATTTGTTGGGGTATCTTTAACCTCTTCCTTGTTCACACATGTCACCTCATTTGACTAGGCTTTCACCTTATCTCTTGGCATACATTCCTATGGAGTTGGTTGAGCTTGCACATGGTTTGAGAGTTAGTTATGCATGTGCCCTTGTCTTCATTGACTCACTTCCACTCATTCCCATTCACATCCAATTTATCTTTATCCCATTGACACATTCTTCTAGGTGGAGCGCTCCACTAGGTGGTCCACTTTCCTCTTTGACTAGCAATGTTTCCACTTTGTTGGAAGGTTCAGTCACTTGAGCTAATTCACCCTACCTTCGGGGAGTTGTTTCACATCTCCCTATGGCACACTATCTCTAATGGGGAATATTTTATGGTTATCTCACTTGGTCAATATGGAACTAATGCACATGTACCTATGGATTGCTATTTTGAGATGGTTGTTGAGCCTTGGAGACCACTCCTTAGACCACTTATGATATTTTTGGAGGAGTCTGGGAGGGAACACTCTTCATGGTGATTATTCTATTATTTGTTTGAGAGTGGTTGCAATCACTTTGACTCTTTCTCTTAGGGCGACCCTCTAGTGGAAATTATTTTATGATTTTGTTGGATAGAGCTTCTTGAGGTGTACCCTATCTCTCTTGGAGCTCTCATGTGGAGAAATAAAAATTATTTGATGACCAATTCATGTCCATGTAATATTTTATTATTTGTTTGACGTATCAAACTAGATCACTATGATATTATTATTTTATTGTGAGGTGGTTGAGCCTAGAACTCCATAAAATAGAGACTCCCCTCACTTGTAATCGTTGTTGAGAGTGATCATATCTTGGAGCAATAAAATTTCTATTGTGTGCATATCTTTGGAGATCTTAATTTTCATGTTGTGTGAGGTTGGCATGTGAGTGAATTGTTGGAGATTGAAGTTATGGTTTTGGAAGGAAGGAGCTAAGCCAAGGCCATCCAAGTAAGAAGACTACTTCAAGTGGTGGATGTTGAAATATTGTAGCTCGAACAAGTGTTCTTGCTTAGGAGAGGTGTCACGCAAGCAAGGAACACTAGAATTAATGTTTCTCCAAGTCATTTAAATTTTTCCTAAGTTTAACTTAGGAAAATGGGATTAATTAATCTGATTAATTATCATTTAAATATTTCCTAAGTCTAAACTTAGAAAATGGTAATTATTAATCAGTATTAGATAACTCTCTGTGAGAAGCTTCTTTGATCTTATCCAAAAGTCAAAGTGAGTTTCAAATTAGATCATAGCCATTGATTTGACACATTGGGGATTTAATCTCCACCATTGAATCAACTAGCCAGATATTTATAAGCAGAGGGGGTGGCTTGTGTTAGAATATAGAAGAATGTGTGCTCGTTTTACCATTGACGATACCCTCGTCACCCAACCATAGGCCGAAGCCACCCTCCGAGCACCTTAACCTTGACTGAGAATTACTCCGGAAGTAAACCCTAGGCTAGATAGCCAAACAAGGTGTAGCGCATCTTCCTCCAAGGATAGCGCACCAACAATAGCTGATCAAATAGTCCAAGCTCATACTGAAAACTAGCTGCTGCTGCAGCTGCACCTGCAGCCCTCCTCCACATGTGCGCACCAAACTGGGAACTGCAGTGCGCACCAAACTGGGAACTGCAATTCTGAGATATGTCAAAATGAGAACTGTCACCCTGTATTTATACTGGTTCTGCCAGATTTGTTGGGGCCGACTTCTCCTTCTGGATATGTGTTTGTTCAGTATATTATTATTTTTTCTGGCCGACTTCTTCTCTTGGAGGCTAATAACCTAATATAAATTATCTTCTTGAGCCGACAAGACTTCTAGGGTTATTAGCCAACTCATTAGGGTTTTCTCTTGCTTTCCGGAGTCTTTTATTCTCGTCAGGTTCACACGTGGAGGTAAATACCTCTCGCAGCTACCATAATATTAACACTCCCTCCTAGCTAGGGAGGTATTACAGGTAATGGTCTTGAGCACAAAAACATACCATTTACCCGGTAGCATCAATGTAGTCGTCTAGACTATCTCATGACTAGATCATGAGCATCACCATCACCATCAGTTGCATCATCTCTCGAAACCATACTTCATCTGAGTAATTAGACATGATGTTGGATAAGTCACTCACACTATAGAGTGATACAAGAGCCATTCTTATAATCTAGAAGAGTAAATGCTCTGAACTATTTTCCGTCTAGAAAATCTCTATTCATCATTCATCTGGATGATGATTATCTCCAATAAATTGTTGATAGTCTTCAAGGCAATTAGAATAAAAATAGAACACAACTGTGTCTATACATAGTAGTACATAACTACAATCCAGTGGTTCACTACCACACCAAGTAACACACAAGTACTTGATCAGCAACGTATAGTCACGAACAGTGGAACATATCCACCACAGTAGTCTTCATCTACTGTCATACAGTCTTCATAACAAACATCTGATAGCAACCTGCATAGAAACAATGTTATGATATAAACTGAATCATCTGGGCCAATCTTTCACTCACATCTGTGAGCTCTGAAAGAATATCTGCCTCAGGAACAGTGGAACATATCCACCACAGTAGTCTATATCTACTGTCGTCATAACAAACATCTGATAGCAACCTGCACAAAAACAATGTTATGATATAAATTGAATTATCTAGGCCAATCTTTCACTCACATCTGTGAGCTCTGAAAGAATATCTGCCTCAAAGTAGAATAATGAGATATCTGGACTATTCTTCTCAAGCAAGGAAGAATAACTGTCCTGTCTTCTGAACATGGACCATTCACCACCCTGGGCCATTCTTCCTGCACTAATCAAAGTGCACCCTGGAGAGAATGTATAACCCTAAGGAATGTTGAGTCTGG
>JASDQU010439366.1:49811-64750 GCA_032191745.1 Picea mariana
CAATTTTTGTTGTTGAGGATCCCGATGGATTCTTGAGGGAGAGATATGGTGATACTTGTTGAAAAATCTCAATCCCCAACACCTAGATAAATTATTACCTTATGTTTTTCCTTGTTGATAACTAAATTATAGCACACAGAATAAAATATACTGGATGGAAATAAAACAGCAAAAGCAAAATAGAAACCAAACTTCACACAACACACGAAAATTTTGCCCTTCAAATCAACTTATCATTAAATAATGAGTCCAAGCTTACAAGGGCTCCCAAACTGGGAAACCTACCCATTGAGAATACAAACAGAAAAATACAACCAACACCTGCAGCCCAGCAACTCTGCCCTTGTAGTACGGTCCTGTACCAATGACCTATATGATCTGTACGCACCCAGCACGACCTGTACAGCGCGTATGTATGCACCTATGTCCTTGCGTATGTGTGCGCCCTGCTGCACCTATCCTGCGCGTATGTACGCACCCTACTGCACTTGTTTGGTGCATATGTACGCGCCTTGAACTCTCGGAATCGACTGAAGACCTCATCCTTGGTCTTCATAAAGAAGATCCAGGTTTTCCTAGAAAAGTCATCAATGAACGTCACATAATATAGTTCTCTCTGCACTGATGCCACTGACATTGGTCCACTCACATCTGAATGTATAAGATCCAAGATCCCCTTGGACCTACTCTCGCTGCTTGGAAAAGCAGCCTTGGCATTCTTGCCAAATGCACACCCTTTGCACATGCCTTGCTGCTCAATACTTAAATCTGGAAGACCAGTGACAATCTCCCTCAAAATCGRCAACGCCCTGTAGTGAAGGTGTCCTATCCTCCTGTGCCATAACTCACACAAGTTGTCATTGTCATGTATTCAGGCCTGAACAGGCTTGCGCTGCAACCTATATGCTCATTGTTGTGGCAAGGATAGCTCCCTCTAGACATATGAGTACTTCCCCTTTCTTGAACATGACAGCAATACCCCTATCCTCCGTAACTAAGACTGAGAGTAAATTCTTCTTCAGTCCCAGTACATATAGCACATCTTGGGCCTCAAATAAACCTCCTGACTCAAGTTGGAACAAGATTGTTCCCTCTCCCTTCACTGCATACTTAGCATCATCACCAAGCTCCACAAGGATCCCTGAGTCCTCCATTAGATTGTTGAATAGCTCTCGTGCTTTTGTCATTTGACGAGATGCACCACTGTCCAAGTACCACGCACTCCCGGTGATTGTGCTAGTAGAGAGGCAAGAGACTAGTGTAAATTCCTTCTCAAACTTTGTAGCAAACTCATCCAACTGAGTTTCTGCTGATGTTGCTACCTATTGTGATTTCCCTTGCCCCTTCTTCTTCTCTGGACACTGTGATGCAGAATGACTACTCTTGTGGCCCCTTCTTCTTCTCTGGACACTATGATGCAGAATGACTACTCTTGTGGCACGTGAAACACTTGATCTTACTCAAGTCCTTCCTCTTACCCGGATGGGAGGTTGCCCCCTCACTGTTACCCCTAGAACCCTTTCCCTGAGTCCTCCATTAGATTGTTGAATAGCTCTCGTTCTTTTGTCATTTGACGAGATGCACCACTGTCCAAGTACCACGCACTCCCAATGATTGTGCTAGTAGAGAGGCAAGAGACTAGTGTAAATTCCTTCTCAAACTTTGTAGCAAACTCATCCAACTGAGTTTCTGTTGATGTTGCTACCTATTGTGATTTCCCTTGAACCTTCTTCTTCTCTGGACACTGTGATGCATAATGACTACTCTTGTGGCATGCGAAACACTTGATCTTACTCAAGTCCTTCCTCTTACCCGGATGGGAGGTTGCCCCCTCACTGTTACCCCTGGAACCCTTTCCCTTGCCCTTCTTGGCCCGATTGACCATGGTCAGGTTCTCCTATCCATCTCCTTGCCTGATGGCTTTAGACTCCTCTCGAGTCTCTTCCTAGATGCAATCATCCCAAAGCCTCTTCCAATTGGGAAGTTTCTCCCGAGCGCAGATCCCCTTGACAAACGGTTCCCGTGACTTGGTGAAACCATTCAATGCCACATTTACAAGTTCTACATCATCCACTTTCTCCCCAATAATTGCAAGTTGATCACGTGTCTAGGTGATTCTCATGAAGTAGCCGGTAACATTGTCGGATCTTGACATCTCGATGGATCTGAGCTTGTTTCTCAAGATCATCTTCCAGTTCAAGTTGTAACTCCGGAACAAATCCACTAGAGCCTTGAACATTTATTTGCTCGACTGCTTCTCTGCCACGTGAGGGATCAAATGATCCTTCACAGCATGCATGATCACTCTCTGGGCTTTGATGTCCATGATCACTCTCTGGGTTTTGATGTCCTTCTGATGAGCCGCCTTTTCAGTTGCATCTGTCGGTATAGGAACAACCTTTTCTACAATCTTCCAAAGGTCATGTTCCTTCAAAAGCAAGGTTACCCTCACCTTCCAAGATAGGAAGTTAGATGCTCCATCCAACCTGTCTTCAAACATGAGACTAGTTGCTGCCATTTCTAAATCTGAACAAAATCAACCGTTGTGTGCTTATTCCTTCAAGCACCCATAAGAATTTTTTTGTTGGTTTAAAGATTTGCAGAGATCTCCTTGCAGATCTAACAAATCTGTTGCACAAATAGTTGCGTATCTGAAATTGGTCTCCCTCTCAAAGTGCTCACTTTGATACCATGTTGAAAAATCTCAATCCCCGACAACTAGATAAATTATTACCTTGTGTTTTTCCTTGATGATAATTAAATTACAGCACACAGAATAAAATATATTGGCTGGAAATAAAACAACGAAAGCAAAATAGAAACCAAACTTCACACAGCATGCAGAAATTTTGCCCTTCAAATAAGCTTTTCATTAAATAATGACTCCAAGCCTACAAGAGCTCCCAAACTGGGAAAACTGCCCACTGAGAATAGAAATAGAAAAATACAACCAACACCTGCAGCCCAGCAACTTTGTCCCTACTGTACGGTCCTATACCGGTGACCTATACGATCTGTATGTGCCCAACACGACTCGTACAACGCGTATGTACATTCCTGTGTCCTCTGTACTGCGCATATGTACGCGCCCTGCTGCACCTATCTTGCGCATATGCACATGCCCTACTGCACCTGTCTAGCGTGTATGTACACGCTCAGCTGCACTTGATCGGCGTGTATGTACACGCCCTGAGCTATCTACTCGACACGTACGGCGCTACCTGCGGCTCTGTATGGCTCGATCTGCAGCTCCTACGACTCAAATCTGTTGCTCGGATCTACCCAAATTTGTCCTTATTATCAGATTTGTCTGTTGCTGCCCACTAGCTTCTCATCTCCTTTGGACTGAACTGATCTCTAGGTGAAATTCTTTCTTCACCCTTGCTAAGATCTCCTTGAGCAAAAGTCCTTCTTTGCTCTCTCTATGAATCACTAACTCCAAATAGATGTGTCTTCTCCCTTCACCTAGCCTTGCTTTTATAATCTCAACTTTTGACCATATCAAACATAACTCTAATCACCAAAGTGATTGACGATTGAGATTAAATCTCACCTCACCTCACCTCAATGGCTAAGATTCATTTAATTCACTAATGCTAATAACTTTAGCATTTCATTAAATTAAACTCACTTTACTTGTAAAAGCACTTTATTTTTAAATTCCTTTAATTAAAATAAATTACTAAGGTAGAAGGCTTTCGACTACTTCCACACATCTAGACACTTAGACCTATGCGGAAGTGTACCTGTTTGATGCTACAAACGTCAATAATACCCTTGTTCAGCATTAAGGGAGGGAAGCAAATCTTGTGAGATAATGCTTTCTCTCCATGATTCTTGTTCAACTTAAGGGGGTTGTTAGAATTATGGGTGTAATTTTCACATGTGGCCACAACACACTCATATATATCATTATGTATTTGTAATTATGGCTAAGGCCATCCCTTAATCATTTATTATCATTTATTGCAATACTAAGGAGTGGATAAGTCTTGGGTTAATAGTTCAGGTGGTTGGGTAGCATGTTTGTTATCGTCCCCACTGGGGTTCCATTCCCACAAAGTGGACATGTTTGCCCATTGTGATAAGGCTAGAAGAGTAGACACCCCTGGGATAGAGGTTCCACCCCGGTGAACTTCAAGATGTCTCAGCCCTTGCTAAGTCATAAGTTGCCTACTAGGCATTGGCTTGCGGGCTGTTGGCACTAGCCTAGGGGTTATAGTGGCAGCCAAATGAATTTGAACCTAGGCCTCGCATAGGTAATCCCAGTGAGTTATCGATTCCTCTAGATCTTAAAAAATAATACTAGGGAGTGGATAAGTCTAACCTAGTCAAAATTGTACACGTAGGCTCATTAACAATTAACCCCTCTTGTGGGTAGTGCCCTACTTGATTTGTGTATAAATACAAAAATAGTCTCATTTGTATTGGATAATCTTGTGATCTTTTTGATCTCTCTTATAAAGTATTTTATGCCTAGGATCACCTATATCTTTGGCGCTCTCTTGTGATTGGCATTTCTTTCTTTTATGAGCATTTGTGCATCTCTTGTGTAGCGCATTTGTGTTTGGGTATTTTTCTCTCTCTAGCACACTTGTGACTGGGTTATTACAGAATTTGGGTTTGTCTTTGGTTCCATTTGAGTCTTCTGCTTTCATTTGTGAATCACAACAAAAATTAAGTCAAACAAAACAATGAAGATCCAACCTATAGTTACCAGAAAAAATATGAGATTCTCATATTAGGAAAACATTGAACAATAATGGACAGGTCAGAAATTGATCATACTSWAAATTATAAAGGTATTTCACATAAACACCCAAGCATTTCAAAAGGGGAAGAAAGRTTAGAAATATACCTTAATCCATGCGGGTGGCACTGAACCACGAAGAGCTGCTATTCTCAAAGGTACAGTCAAGGCATACGGTTTGGCCTTCCACTTCTCATATGCTTTCGTTAACTCCTCATTCTCTGGAAATTCCAGTTTCTCGGATATCTCTTCAATCTGGTTTCCTTCCCAATGAACCAAATTACAATAAGCACAACAAAATTGTCTAACATCCATAGTATTCAAACCAGAGCACTAAACTGTCCTATACATGGCAGACTTCCCATGCCCCTTCAATTCCATACCTCGATAATGCATTTTAAACTATCACCACGTAGTGAATCTTAATCCACAATGCACATCTAAACAATTGTGCTCGTCTAATAATACTAACGTATTGTGCAGTGACTATCAATTGTCATTCAACAAACTTGTTCTCCCATAGTAAAATGAAAGAGAAATAAATTTGACATTAACCTAAGTGAACAGAAGGACAAAGAATTACAAACTTACTTTGAGCTCAGAAAATTGTAAAAACATTCCAATCCATTGTTAAGTGTTTACAGTGAATCCCAGAAGCAGTTTTCAGTAGTTCCGGCATGGATTTCCAGTTCTGGAAACAGCCAAGCCATGGAAACCATTACTTTGATATCTGCAGACAGACAGGAAACTGCCCAGTGGTTTCTGGCTGTTTCCAAAAACTGCCAAGAAACTTCACCAGAAGTTTCCAACAGTTGCAGCCCAGAACTCTGTTTTTCTTTTTCTAAATATTGTGATCCATTTTCCTTTAGAAACCAACCTAAGCTAAACTAACATTAAACTAACGGCAAACTAACCTATGGTGCACTAAACCCCAAAATTACAAAACCACTTCCCAAAAACATTATCGAGGGTAACTACAGCAAACAGTGTACAACTAAGGATGAATCAAGGCGCTTTCAGGGGAGACAACATTTTCAAAGCAGGACAACTTTTTCAGCTGAGAAGGGTAACGTTTTCCATTGGGAGCATGAAGTTTTTCACTAGTTTTTATTTGGTATTTTAAAGTCAATTCCCCATATCAAACACTAGTGGGATAGCTATTGTTCACAGATTTTAGAGGACCGAGAGTGAATCCCCCTATTCAACCAATCCGAAGAACCCAGTTGGGTGGATTTTGCAGATTCCCTCAAGGAGGGAAATTACGACAACCAATACACCAGGTGGACACAAGTGCAACTCCCTTGGTCAAGACCACTTTATGCAAAAGTACACAGATGCCATCCATGCCTTGTTCACAAAACATGGTATCAAGGATATAGAGAGGCATCGGGTCCTCAAGTGTCATAGTGGTCTACACAGGTACATCCAAACCAAATGGAATTTCTAGATATCAATCATTGAGACTGGCCTATAAATGTGCAGTCAAAATTAAAGAAAAGTTCAAGCACAAGGATAAGAAGAAGTTTGTTCCTAAGAACAAGCCACAACCAAATATGAATAAATGCAGTTTCAACTTCCATCACAAAGGGAAAGGAAAGGACACCAACTAATAGCAGAATCATGAGTTAAAGCTTCCTGCAAAAAAGACACCTCAAGTCAGAAAGCCGAAGAAAGACATAAGCAAGCAATGCGTCATACACCACAGTAAATGGCACTCAAGAGAGGAGTTTTGTGCACGGCAAACACTAATAGTCAAGATGCAGACCCTTGCACTTACACCAAAGATGACACTATTGCAAAACCAGGACTAAGGAAAGAAAATCATGGAAGCTAATTCCCGTGCCACAATTACCATCTCACAAGTGCAACCAGAAGAACCTGAGCAACAAGAGGAGGGGGAGCACCTCTTTCACTCACAGATGTGGATGAAGGGGAGAACTCTACACTTCATTGTTGATAGCAGTAGCCAAAAGAACTTGATATCTGTAAATGCAGTTGAAAAAATGAAGTTGCCAATGATGCCTCAACCTCGTCTATACACCATCAATTGGTTGAACCAAGGTCAAGACATTTGCATTAGTGAACAATACCATCTATCCTATAACATTCAACCCTTCAAAGATGAGATACTTTGTGATGTGGCTCTCATGGAAATTTGTTATGTTTTGCTTAGTCAGCCATGTACGTGGAAACAACACAGTGTACAAATCCATACCTCACAATGTCGTCAACGCCTTGGGAGATTAATCCTACAAAATTCCAAAGGTCGCGCTTTCAACCACAATCTCTCTAATTACTACCAAGCAGTATGGGAAGCTGATTGTCAAAACTGGGAAGTTTGCAGTCTTCATGGTCTAAACCCAAGGAGAAAAAAAGGTCACTGCAATCTCCAAGGCCACTACAAGTGTTCTTGTGAAGCAACAAAGACAAGTAGATCAACTAGTGGCAGAGTAACAAGACATCTTTGTTGTCTCCACTCAAGTACCTTTGCACTATCAAGTCAAGCATATCATAGACCTAAAAGCAGGTGCCCCTCTAGCCAATGGCCCTATGCATCGATGCTTTCCTTTGGAGAACAATGACATCAAGTGATAAATCCAAGTGCTAATCAAAATCAGCCACATACGACCTAATGCTTAACCCTACATGAGTCCAATTGTGATGGCTCAAAAGAAATATAGCCAATGGAAACTATGTATTGACTATAGAGGCCTACACAAGATCACAGTCAA
This sequence comes from Picea mariana, assembly GCA_032191745.1. Classification (NCBI taxonomy): domain Eukaryota; kingdom Viridiplantae; phylum Streptophyta; class Pinopsida; order Pinales; family Pinaceae; genus Picea; species Picea mariana. The sequence continues at coordinate 57,294 of JASDQU010439366.1, forward strand.
GAACAAGTACCCCGTTCCTCGAATCGATGACCTACGAGACTAGCTTAGAGGTGCGAAATTCTTCGGCAAGATCAATCTCAAATCAAGGTACCCCCAGGAGCCAATTGAACAAATCAATGTGTGAAATACAACATTCAAGTCCAAAGAAGGCATGTTTGAATGGTTAGTCGTGCCATTTGGAATGACTAATATACCTGCGATGTTCATGAGGATAATGGATGACATCATGTGCCCATTCAACCATTCATCTGTGGTCGTCTATGTTACCCCCCATGCCTAGGGGTAACTAGAGGAGATCATGTCTCATGGCCCGCAATGGAGACAATGATCCCGACCATGATGATGATTAGCATGTCCACAAATGACAACCCAACAACCTCCCTCAGATTGCCTCTTACAGCTACAGATCAACCAAGCTCATCACATCCAGACAACTCAGTGTATGGGAGATGGTAAGCTAGCGTCACCATGAGGTATGTTAGTCCTTCTTTCATGCAAAGTATTGTGCTTAATTTACTGGGCATGTGGAAGAGGATCATTAGTTGAAGTTGGATAATGGATCACTGGCTTGGGAAGTTGTGTTTGTTGCCTTGTTTCACCTCAGTGGCCAGCTTTTGTGCCCTAGTCCCGTGTTGTCACCGCCCAAGGAAAAGGGGTACTATTGAGGGGCCCCCACAAGGGTAACGTTTCGTTCCCCACCATAATTAACACTTTCCATCTTGGAGCCTATCATAGTGTACTAAACTTCGGTAATGGCTCATGGTTCGTTCTCTCATGAGAAGAAGGGGTTGAAGGCCCAGAGGTTGATGCAGTTGCTATATGTAAAATGATAAAGGCCACCTATAAAAGCCACAGGCCAGCTTGAGCTCTACCCCCTCTAATGGTAATCGTCCCTTGTCCTGATGCACTTAATGCACACTTATAACAAGATTTTAGCCCAGTAAGAAAATGAAAGAATAAAAGCTTGAAACCTGTAAAGGGGACTTGCAAAATGATAAATGGGTGTTAAAAGGCAATTAAGGGGTTTGAAATGCAAAAAGTACTGAGGAAAGGGTATCTCAAGCAATAAGCGCTCCCTCTACAAAGGCGCTCATAGAAATGGATTTAATGACACCATAAGCCATGAAGTAAGCCCCAACTCATACCACTATCACACTTACTCTTGAAGGGTTTCTTTCTTTCATTGTTTCCCTCGGGACCTATCCCTCTACCTGGGTCTTTTATTTCACTTTCTTGGTTGGCACACCTAATAGGGTTGGATGAAGGCCCTCCCATATTCAAACTTGCCAACTCACATGAAATCCTGGGCCGATGTGATGCTTGAAGGGGATACTGATGTGAATTGTTTACATGGCTTATATCTTAAGTAGCAACTTACTTTGCATGACTCAAGAACTAATATCTCTTATGAACATTGGTTTACCTTGTCTTATATTGTGTTTTGATTTGGATGGCCTTGACATGGTTCTTTGAGGTACGTCCTAGGCTTTCACCCAGGACGATGTACCCTTATTGCAAGACTTTGGCCTGTGTGATGCAGAGCAGTGATTCACCAGTGACTTGGCACCTTCAGACATGAGCTCTCACATCCTTAGAACCTCGGACAATGGACAGTGAGGCTTGGTTTTGGCAGATTTGGTCATGATGGCACACAGATGGGCTAAAAGCCCACAAGYTGGGCAATGTACCCCAGGGATTATTACTCACTGGATTGAGGACGTTGCAGCAATTGACAGCCAGATACCATGCAGAGAYGAGATGCAGCCTCCTTGACCTTGGACGCAATGCACTAGACCCTTGACGTCGGCCTCCATTGGATGATGACATCACCTTCTAGGGTTTTATGATAATGGGGTTTGATGCCACTTGGGGTAACAMTGATGATGGAACATGACCATGGACAATGAGATGCACCCTTTKCCATGACGTCACCTTGAGAGGATGCCACGTGGCCTTGGGAGGCCCTCCTCTAGCCTTGGGAGGCTTGATGTCACTACACGTGTGGCATTTATGATGGCATTTTTTGCATTTTTATCATTTGTAGAGGTTATTTGAAGGGTCAGTTGCACTTAAATTATGGATTACTTGACATTTCACTTTATTGTGTGGACAAAGCACTAGGGTTTACCTCATATAAAGAGGCTAGCGCTAGGATTTATTTTCATCATCACATTCCTCACCATTTGGTAGAGGAGAACCTTTCTAAAAGTTTGTTATTTTCACTCTCTTTGGCTCTTTTACTCATGCGCTAGTCTTGTGGAGGGATCTTGTGGATGGTTTTTCTCTTTTGGATGATAAATTTCTACAATTAGGGTTTTGGTGGTCTTGCTACTTGGAAGAAGTAAGTAATTTTCTGCAATTTCTTATTTCTAATTAATGCTAGAGGTTGAATTACTATCTTGTTACAAGTTTCTTTGTCTTGTTGAAACCCTAAGAGAGAAACATAAGTGTTTCTTTCCCTCACAGAGTCTTTATTGTCCAAGTTTGTGAAGCATTCTTTGCTAGGGTTAAAACCCTAAGGCCCAAAAGTGCTTGCACTTTTGGGTTTTAACCCTAGCCTTTGATCCTTGACCTAAGTGAAGCTAGGAGAAGGAAAACGGCACCTAGGGCCCAAGAGTGTTTGCACCCTAGGCACCTTCTTCCTCAATGTCTAAAACCTAAGGCCCAAGTGTGTTTGCACCTTGGGGTTTTATACCTTACCTTTCTTGTTTCATTTAGCTCATTCTTCAAGCCTATGCATTTGTGACTCCATGAGCCCTAGAGGACAACGGCACTAGTCTAGAGGTGTTCTTGTGGTTGAAGTAGTTATTAAAATCAATACTCTCTCTCTCAAACATCCTACTAACATTTCTAACCCTACTAACCCTAGAAAACTACTACTATTCCTTGCTGCTATTATAAAAGCTTGCCACAGCCACTGAAAACTACTTTAATTTGCTGCATACACTCACTTATAAGTGGCTTATCTTACTCAGAAAATACTTCTAGCGATTGGGCAATGTTACACTTTTTAAATGCTTAATTTTCATGGTGAATTGCTACATTTCTTAGTACTTTTGCTTCTTGTTGTTGCAAAGTTCTAATTGTTGTTATAAAACTAGTTTAATGCTGTAATTTGCAACAGCCATAGCATTCATTGATTGACTAATGTCCAAGAGGTCATTATTGCATGCTATAACTTGGTAATTGTCTATATTATTTTGTTTATTGTCTCGTACAGGTACAACAATTACCTTGTTATCTTCTATCCCTCTACTAGACCTAGACCTAACCAACAAGTGACCAAGATAGGGGGTTGTAAGCTAGGCTAATCTTGCTATTTGATCCCTTGAGGTCACAAGGGAAGCCTCCCTTGTGGTGGACCTGCTCCATCACTCAAACGAGGGAAGTCTCTACTTAGGTGACAATGGTAGATTCTTCCATAGTTACACAAGATTTGGGATCTTGTGGAGGGCTTTGCACAAGTACAAATCATGTGATAACAGTCTACATGGATGTTATTGGTCTAAAATGGATCCAAACAATTGAATGGTTGTAAGACTCAGTACCTGCAAGTGTAATTAGGTGATTAATAAAGGTTAGATAAACTGTTAAAGACAATGCAAATGTAAAAGTAAATGAGACAAAAGAAAGAAAGTAAAAAAAAGAAATAAATGAAAAAAGAAAAATAATAGTAGGAGAGAAAAGACTGAGGAATGGGAAATGAAAGATTAGCCTATTGGTCTTCACATTTTACCCCAACTCTCCCCATCTCTTTTTGTACTTTCACTCTCAAAGGGCCTTTTGGCCAAGGATGGGAGTATACACAGCGAGCAATGAACTGCATTGTAACCAAAGATTGCCGAAATGAAAGCTAAGCAACCATTCAAAGTTGGTTTTCCCGTTTTGGTTTCCAGGGTAAAATGTTTTTCTTATGGTATGTTTAAATAGTTGTGTGAATTCATTATTGTATGCTTAGATTCTGTTGCTTGATTCAATCATGAGATAATGAGCAAATTCTCATTAAATTATATATTCATGCAACATTGTATTATGTTCGTCAATTCACTGGTGGCACATAATGGYTGATGAAAGCTAAACCTTGTTGAAACTACAATGCCCTCTCAATTATATAATTGTTCTTTGGGTGATATTTGGCATTTCATCGACACCATGCGCTTTAGTCCAATATGAATCAAATTCTTGTGTGATGGTGAATTCATGCTAAATTCAATCTTTGCCAAACRACTGGGTAATTGCAACAATTGAGAAACTYGAACCATAGATTCAATTTGCCAATGAGATTGATGGCCCAGGAATTAGAGTTGTTACTCCTTAGTTGCTAATTTCGTCCCTTGTAATCAGTAGCACGGTTATCCATAAGACCGTTGGGGTCTAAACCCAACCTGGAGAGGGACGAAGCAGAGGTTGTTAACTACCTATTGCTTATCCTGAAGGTTGCACACAAAGAATTCCTTGCCCTTTCGGCCTTACGTGGGTTGTATGTGGCCATAAGCCAACCATATGAGCCATATCCATCACTATATAGGTTGTACGCGGCCTTGGTAAGTTGTGGCTCTACCTTCCTAGATTGTTCACTAAGTGGATTTTTGTATCTAGTAATTGAATTGTTAAATTAAACAATAGATGGAATAAACTCTCATTTTAGCAATCATTGGGCATTCTCCAAAACCAAGGTAACATCCCACTTTAACAATTTGTTAGTCCTTCGCTTATTTCGTCTCATAATCTTATTTATTACTAGAGCCATTCACATATAAATCTATGTTGTTGTTGGATTATATTACAGACACTTGGTCATTGTTGGGAAGTGAGATCGTTTCAAGACCAAGAGAAAGGTTATTAAGCAAAAGTATGTGTTATCAGCTAAGTCACCTGACACAGTGACACGGGACACGAAGGACAAGGAAATACAAGTGTCCGACACGTGACCCGGCAACCCCGGAAACAGGACACGAAGGACACATTTATATATATATATATATATGAAAAAAATTGAAAATTAAACATACAAAAATGAATATAGACATAAAGATCCATATTTTGTTAGAAACTAGAACATTTACATGATACAAAACATGTAACATCAATGATGATCAAATGACAAACACTGAACGCACAAGAAATTAGAACCATAAGTTGCAGCATTCTCAATCTCATTAAGTCATCAAAATCAAAATGTTTTACAATGTAGATAGATATTGAGTTAGAGTCACTGATTCTATAGGTGGGAATGCCAATGGCAAATGCAAAATAGCCATAGGGTAGATGCTAGAACCATAGATGGAAGAATCTCATAGCTCATGAGTCGTGATTGTCAGTGGTCTTCCATGTCATAATCATCAATATCGGCATCACTATCACCGCTCTCTCCTTTATCCTCCTCCTCCTCTATATCCAATGCAATATGTGCATCTGTTGATGTGGAGGATGACCCCTCAAGAGGATCACCATCATCAAAAGTGATCGGCTCTAGCATTTTAATTTTCTCTGAGAATCAGAGCCTAGTTGCAGATTTAACTAAGTAAAAAGCAGAATTGAACTTCTTTATCTTAAAAATCTGAACATGCTGATTTTCTTAGCATACTAATGCAGCGGAAATAAATAGATAAAAACAAAAGCATTCATACACAAAGAACACTATGATTTTTTGGTCAAATGACCCTAGAAAAACCCAACTGGGAAAACCGGTCTTCTACTTGGTGACTTTTATTATTTCAGGAAAGGGAAATCTCAGAAATTTTACATCAGTTGCTCAGAAAAAACTTATCTGAGGCAAAACCTCTGCCTTCAACACATTCACAACTCTCCTCTCCCTCACCCTACTCACGGCCTAGCTGCTAGTGCATTGTACGGCCTGTACGGCCTTGCTGTACAGCCCAGTCCGCACGACCTAGCTGTTGGGCGCACCATATGGCATGCACGACCTAGCTGTTGGGCGCACCATATGGCATGCACGACCTACTGGTACAGCCCAGATCGGGTTCGCTTTGCTGTTGGGTGTTGAGGTGAGGCTAGTTGAGTAGAAATGGAGGTCGTACAGCCCCTTTTGCTCTTGTTGAAGCTTGCTCTCTTGCTGAACCAGCTCTCCCTGTTGTAGCTTCTCTCTTCACCAAGTCGACTTGTGCACAATGAGGCTCCAAAACCCTATTTTTTCCTTAGCAATTCGAATTGGGCCCACCAGTCATCTCAACGGATGAGATTAGATCTAAATGGAGGGCTCAGATCAAAAGCTTTGTGACTATAGAGAAAATTAATTTTTCCTAAGTCACCTAAGTGTAGAAATCAGAATTTAAATTTGGGCCCCTCTTGGTGGGTCCCTCTGCCAAATTTGGTGCACCTCCAAGTCTAGCGAACCCTTCCAACTCTAACTCCAATTTTAACACTCCCTCTTAGAGAGGAAGGTGTTATGCACTACACCAAGTTTATCTCTGAAGTACACCAAGCTTGACCCTGGCAATGCTTTGGTCAAAATATATGTTGTCTGCTCCCCTGTTGGTAAGTACTGGAATTTGATCTTCCCCTTTTGAACACGATCTTTGATGTGATGGTACCCGATCTCGATGTGTTTAGAGTGGTCATGAAACACTGGATTTTCAGAGAGGTTAATGCAGCTTTGATTGTCACAGTGTATGACTGTGGGCTCCAATCCCTGACCAAAAAGTCCCACAAGTAGCTTTCTCAACCAAATAGCCTCACAGGCAGCTAGGCTGGTAGCCATGTACTCGACCTCAGTTGAGCTTAGTGCAACTAATCTTTGCTTCCTATTGAACCAAGAAACAACGACTGACCCAACACTAAAAGCACACCCTGAAGTGCTTTTACGATCAATGGAACCCCCTGCCCAATCAGCATCGGCAAAGCCTTGAAGCTTCACACCATCAACCTATCTATACAATAAACTATATTTTGTTGTGCCCCGGAGATATCGTAACACATGCTTAGCAGCAACCCAATGTAGCCCGGTAGGCTCTACCATGAATTGGCTCAACTAGTTAACTGCAAAACATATGTCGAGTTGTGTGTTAGTGAGATACATCAAAGACCCTATGAGTTGCCTGTACAAAGTAGCATCAACCCTCTTGGCTCTGCTAGAGTCCACCTTCTTCCAGTTGGTGACTAAAGGAGTGGCCATGGCCCTGCAATCCTGCATGTGAAATCTCCTGAGAATTTGTTCTGCATATCTGCCCTGTCCCAAGAAGGTCTCACCATCACCCTGCCAAACCTCCAATCCAAGGAAATAGTGCATCAGCCCTAAATCCTTCATCTCAAACTTGCATGAAAGGTCCTCCTTGCAATTTTGAATCAAGCTATTTGCTCTTATCAATATCAAGTCATCTACATAGAGCACAAGAATGAGAGGCTGCCCCTCAACTACTATGTAGTAGAGGTTTGGCTCCGCCTCACTCTTGGTAAAGCCCAATCCGAGAAGGTGGCTGTCAATGCGGGCGTACCAA